>JARHVA010006310.1:330000-357500 GCA_037957365.1 Torreya grandis
CATGTAACATCTATTTTATAACTAAAATTATTGTTGCCAAATATTTCAATGTTGGCATCCTTTCTATCTTAGCTTCTAGTGGGAAAAATTTAGAGAGAGCATAAGACCATTCTCTAAAAAATATTTAACAATCTACATTGTACTCTTTTTTGCAACCATAAGTGCATTACAACTAGTTTACCAACAATCATTGCTTCTAGTATGTTCCTCATCCTAGCAATCTTATCTGTGATAAAATGAGAGCAATTTATTGCTAAAGCTATAATTTGACCTCCAAGTTTTGTCAATATATTTTTATGTTGCTTCAAAATATCATCATCCAAGCTATGGATAAAAAACATATATGCCTCATGTCTCTCTTCTCTTTCAAGCATAATACTTGAAAATAGGTGATTGGCCACTCTCTAGTGTAACTAACCCACCAATTTCTATTTTATGTAATGATTTAGGAGTCCATTTCTTCAACACTTCTTTAAAACATGACTGTGTAGTATTGAAACCATGTCCAATAGTAGCAAGGGATTTAAAATTAACATTTTTAGGAGAGTAATATGTAAAGGAATATCTCATATCTATATAAGTATCATTCAAGTGCAATTCATTTTGATTAAAACTTGATAAAGTTCCATGATCTATAAGCTTGGAACCACTTGACATAGTGGGTGATTTATTTCTTCTCCTAGATTTTTTCCATGCACACCTAATTCTAGGAGCCATGTTATTAAGGTTAGATTTATCTCCATCAACATCAATCAATGAAAAATTAGGAGAACCACTCTCTAAATATAAATTGTGCATAGATTGCCTATTAATATTCAAAATTATTTCTCCATCCTTTTGACTCATGTATTTATAATTAATGAATTTTACATGTTTATGAGCTTGGGGAATGCAAATGTATTTTGTAGTTTAAAATTTATGAGTTGTATTTTTATGTTTTATGCCCACTGGTAATGTCCACTCACTTGATTTTAAAACATCTCTTTGATAGCATGTCTATGGCGGGTTTTGGGGCTCTAAATGCAAATTGTAATTAACAAAACAAACTTGCACTTTTTTGTTGCTTTTCCACTTCATATCCATGGACTTGGGAACTTTATTTGTAATTTACAAATTGAAATTACATATATTTTAATGCAATGTTTTACTTCCACCAAGTATTCCTACACGATTTGAAAACCTATGTTGACTTATTAACTTTCCACATGTACTTTTGATCATTGGATATAGCATGGGGTTTAGGACATTTCCACTACACTTTATTTTCCTGCTTAGAAACTTCATAGACCTCTAGATGGACATAAGATAAATGACACTAACATGGGTGTTTTAAGACATTATCTTGGGTTTTCTCCTTTTGGTGTCACATTGACATAGTTTACAAACTTTTTTATGTACTTTACAATTTTTCATTCAAAACTTATTTTTTCCTTCAAATCTTCCTCTGTCCCCTTCGATTATGAACCTCCATATGAAAATCATGTCAATCTAAGATAATAATCATGTGCTTTAGTAGACTTCATACATTTGATTTCCATTTACAAATTTCAGATTTGCATTTTCATGTTGTATTCCCCATCATAATAGATTGCACATTTCCAAATTATAAAGTGTAATTATATTTCCCTTGAAAACATCCACCCTAGACCTCCACATGGACTTTAGTAGGTGAAAAATGTTGGAATGTAATTTGAAACTTGCATATTGAAGTTGCATCTCTCCTTAAAAATTTTGCATGAGATTTTGAAACTTTGGCATACTTTTATATGCACTTTATAATTTGAATTGGATTTTAATAATGTTTTTTTGCTTCCCAAAGTCCTAAGACCTTTATTATTTTTTGACACACCAAGTCACATTTTTATTCACCTTAGCATTTTTAACACCATGGATCCTAAAACCACCAGTACATGCTAAAATATATGAAAACGTTTAAGTGTTAGTGAAATAAAAGCTTCACATGGTTTTCATAAAGCAACTGCAAGAGCAAGATTTTGTTCTAGATGAACACTTTTGGATTGGGAGTAATAGTTTAAACCTTTATTCAATTATTTCTTGATGAGGGCAAAAATTTATTTGTTTAGGTTTGGGCACTAACACTAGATCTCACCCAAGGATGGACACCCCTTGTAGGTGTGCAAAAAAAACCTAGAAAATAAGACCAAGTGCCAATTCCATGGGCCATAGATTCAACATTTTAAAATTTTCTTAACAAACACCTATGAAAGCTCAACAAATCAAGGTTAAAAAAAAAAATAGACCAGGAAGATCTAAAAACAAACACACAATGAAAAAATAATAGGAATTGTATAAATAAATCCCAATGTAGAAGGGTAACAAAACAATAAAATGATAAATTATACACAAACATGGACTTAGTCAATGAAGTGTTTTAGATGTCCACCATTAACTAGTAATTCTATCATCTCACCATCTAGGTCTCTTAATAAGAAAGTGTGTTCCTCTAATTCTACAGTTGATAGAATAAGGGTCCATCCACAAAACATCAAATTTGTCATGTTTTACTTTATCCTCATGTTTTTTATCCCAACTTAAAACTAGATCTCCCATCTAAAAAGTTATTTGGATGACCTTTATGTCAAATATTCTTTTGAGTCTTTCCTTGAACTTAAGGTGTTTCTCATGATCTTCTCTTCTAGTTTCATCAAGCTCAATAATTTGGTTCATTCTACTTTCATAGTGGTTAACTTCATCATCTTCTAGATGTTACATGAATTAATAGTTTGGAAACTATATATTCATAGGTAAAACATATTGAGATCCATAGACAATCTTATAAGGGATCTTACCTATATCTCTCTTAGGTGTGATCCTATCAGCCCATAGGGTAAATTTCAGCTATTCACCCCACTTCTTGTAATCTTCTAAAGTTATTCTAATGATTTTGAGCAGGTTCTTATGACTAGATTTTGCTTACCCATTCCTCTAAGGGTTGTAAGTAGAAGCATAAGTCAAGGTGATCACATACTCTTTACATAATTCCACTAAAGGATTAGCTTTAAAACTCATGGAATTATCAACAATTACCTTGATATGCACACCAAATCTACAAATAGTGTGATTAAAAGAAAAATCCATGACCACCTGATGTGTGGCCTTCTTTGTAGGGACTTCTTAAACCCATTTTGTGAAGTAATCCATTGTAACCAATATCGACCTATTTCTAGTGCTTTGTGTATCATTGATCTCCCCAATAAATTTCATCCCCCATTGTGTAAATGGAATTTCAATCATTATAGGTTGCAAGGGGAGAGAACCAAAATATTTTAACCTTTCAGTAAAGTGCTGACATTTCTCACATTTTCTTACTTTATGTACAATATCCTTGAATAATGATTTCCACTAATAACCAAACCTAAAAATCTTATGAGTTTTGATTTTAAGTGCAAAGTGACCACCACATACTCCACCATGAAAATCTTCAATTAAATCAATAGTTTCTTCTTCTACCAGGCATCTTAGGTGAACCCCATCTAGACTATTCCATGCTAGTCCATTTTTAGTCAAGAGATACTTTTGGGATATGAGTTTAACAGTTATAATTTGGTTCTTAACCAAGTTATGGGGAAAATTTAAACTTTGTAAGTATTAAATAATGTCCCTATACCACAAAAACATGCTAATTTGACTCAAAAAATCATCAATATTGAAAACAACATTATTTACCTCTACAACTTTAAAATTGGTCTCAGCTATGAGCTTAACTAAGCCCATTCCTCTCACCAATATGGTTATCTAGATATCAATGTCATACTCTTACAACTTGTTGACCCACCTCCTCCTCGTGCTTGATACTTCAATTCAGTCAAGATGTCTTTGACCATTATATGCAGGACGTATGCAACAATATTTGAACTCACAATATAAGCTCTAAATGTTTTAATAGCTTCAAAAAGAGAAAAAGATTATTTTTCCATGATATTATAGTTTATTTCAGATCCTTGCATAAATTTTCTAAATAAAATTATGTGCTGCTTATGACAAAAACTATAGTACTTTGGGATGCAAAAGAGAATATTTGAAATTCCCTAGTGTAATCAAGACTAGCCAAAATAGGGAAAAATTTCAAGGATACTTTGATGTCATTGAAATATTGTATGTTATTCTCCTCCCACTTGATGGTTTGGTCTTTATTTAGCATGGAAGTAATAGGCAGAGTAATCTATGCAAATTTGGACAAAACCTTCTCACAAAATTAATTTGTCCAAGGACTGAATTCCCTTCTTGGACTGTGGGATAGGCACTTTGTCAATGGATTACACTCTCTTTGCATCTATTATGACACCATATTTATACAATATATATCCTATTAACTTAGCCTTTTATACTCCAAAGTGACATTTCTTGGGATTAAGGGAAATGCCAAATTACATGCATCTAAGGAACACTATTTTTAGATGCTCCAAATGTTCCTTATAGTTTTTGAAGTATACTATAATATAATATTGATACACAGTAATTAACTTGTTAATTACCCATGTAAAATCTACATCCATAGCTCTCTAAAACATTACAATGTCATTCATCAACCCAAAAGGCATTATCATGTAGACATAAGTGCCCTAAGGCATTGTAAATGCAATCTTGGGTCTCTCATATTATTGTAGCACAACTTGGGTATACCTTGATAAACCATCTAATGTGGAAAAAATTTATGATCCTTTAATACTCTAAAAGAGGTTATCCATATTAGGCTAGGGGTAATTATCCTTTAGAGAAGCTTTATTCAAATTTCTAAAATACACACACAAGTGGATGTCACCATTATTATTTCTTATAGGGACTAATTTTTACACCCATGATGAATACCTAATGGGATAAATAATCCCACCATCCCTCAATATTTTTAAATCTTCCTACATCTTCATGGCCAAGATGGGGTTAATAGGTCTCTACTTTTGCCTGAAAAGTTAGTTGTTAGGCTTTAATGGGATGACTTGTTAAAACAAATCCTATATATATGCTTTCAATTTGGAATAAAACCAAGCTAAGCAATCCTGATACTTCTTCAATATCCACATGCAAGCATGTTTCTCTTATGCACTCAAGTGAGTACCTAGCTAGACGTTTCTTAGATTTAACCTAGTGCCCAAATTTCATTCAGTCACATTTTTTGAGATAAATAAGTCTAGTTTTGATTTGGTTTACTCCATCAAAATATGCCTCTAAACTCATTAATCCTCTCAAGATGGTATTTGTCTTTAGTTGAATGATATATTTATCAAACAAGGTTTTTTCCCATCATAGATTTAGACCATGGATTCTAAGCCTATGATATGATCTTGAAATTCCTCTTCATAATTGAGAAACCTTTTAATATGATCATCATCATCAAAAACTTGTCAACGATGAATATTGTCTGGGACTGAAGGTCTGAGAAGCACCTCCACTTGATACCAATAGTGAGGGTTCATATTCTCACTTTCAAATTGAGAACCCAACCCTACAAGTCTTTCATCTTCCTCATTGAAACTTCTATCATGATAAAAAAATATTGAAAGCATAAAAGAATTCTAGCAAATGCCATACATCATTTCTATATTGTTTTAGCCTTTTATTTTTGGTGGCATAATCATTTCAGACCTACTTAACCACTAACTCAGAATCACCCTTTACAATCGAACTTATAATTCCATGTTCTCAAGAAATTATGAAACCAATCAAGAGTGTCTCATATTACACAATGTTTTTAGTGCACTCAAAGAACAACTTAGAAGAAAACTTAAACGATTTATTATTGGGGACATAAAAGATAACCCCAACTACATTCTCAAGATTGGATCAAGGCCCATCAAAATAAATTCTACAAATATCATTTCTTTCATTGTGAAGTCCAACATATAGAACAATAGATTGTTCAACACAATCAACAATTCTAACAATGTTACCTAGCTTCACATTAGTGTATAGAACCTCATTTACAACATGTTTTGTATCTTCAAGTACATGTAACATCTTAGGCTCCCTTTCAATTTTTACCATCTTACCATCCAAAGTAATGGTGGAATAAGAGAGATCCATCTGAATACTACCAACCATGTTATCATCCCAATTTATTGACAATAACATCCCCCACTTGGGAAGACAATCCACAATTACCACATTCATGTTTATAAATTTGCCTATATGAATAGTTAATTGCACTACCAATCCTTTAAATTGTCTAACAACTGGTACTTATCTTGATTCCATGGTGTTTCACTTGCCAAAAGCATATGTTATTTTCACTACAAGCTCATTAAAGACAACTAGGGGCATCACATTACAAGAGCATTTAAAATCAAACATATAGTTGTAAACAATTAAACCATTAATCAATAGGTTTATGTAAAAGTGGTCAACATCTAATTGACTCTCTATCATTACAATCCCAAAATAAACCTTAAGGTATGGTTCAATAACCTTATGTGACTCATCATCGTCATCTAGGAGTATTGGGGGTGAAGTAATTGTTAACCAAATTTGACCATGTAGGTCAAATTTGGGACCCCTATAGGTAAAAGAAATTATTTAAAAATGTTTATAAGGGTCTAATATTTTTCCATAGGATATGTTATGTTTTATTTGATGTAATTTGATGCCTTTTTAGCCTTAGTCATGGTATAATTAGTTTATATGTCATTTTGAGTCACTTAGTAGCCATTTAGGAGTCATAAATGCAAGTGGCATGGTTTTCAAGATGTCCAAGTGTCTTAATTTTCATTTAAACATCCAATATGTTATATTCCCTATCAAGAATGTCAATCCCATCTAAAATTTGTACATTATATAACTAAACATCAAGAAACTAATTGAAAAGGGTAAGTTTGGCACTTGTACGACCCATAAAGTAATGTGACATGTGAGAGAAGGTCATTTAATGTCTCTTCATCTTCCTCAGACTCATCTCAATGCTTAACATGCTTTGGAAGTGCTTAAAAATGTCCAAAAAATTTCTACTCCTTCTTCGCCCTTATAAACACATAGAAGTGGTTAGTAGGTTTATGTTTGGTACAACAATTTGAGGAGGTTTCAGACCAAAAGCCTTTGGGGGCTAATAGTACACATAAGATCATAATTTTAATAATAAGTTTTCAAATATTGGTTAACTATGATTTATGAATCATCTCTATCAAGTTAACTATGTTGAGTTCTTGTGTGCATAAGTATAAATCATCTGGTAGTCCATAGTTATCATCTAGATAGTTTGGGTCTTGTGATAGAAAATTTGAGTAGGTAATTTGACAATGTCATCATTACCATATAGAAGTGAGTCAAAGGGATTTGGTCATATGGTTGTGATGACATTAGTCCTTTGTTGTTATGCACCAAATATCAAATCATGCAATGAAGCATGGTCAAATATATGAGGATACAAAGTTGGTTACTTAGATAAAATTCACTATGTTTCATAGCCAAATTTGTAAAAGGGCTCAAGCAGAGCTGAGTAAGCATGTTGATGAGGTCAGCATTCACATAAGTGAAAGTTTCAAGACAATGATCATATGGGTTTGTTTAATTTTATGCATAGTTACTATGTTCTAAATCTTAGGTCTTGTACTTGAGTGCAGTTAAAGATATAAAGGTGTAAAATAGGGCTCTTATGCATTTTGACAAATTTTTCCCATACCTAAATTTGAAATATGGCAAGAAGAGCCAAATAATTATTTTGATGATGGCATATCTCTCACTTGTGAACATTTCAAGAGAATTTTATCATATGGGTTTTTTTAGTTTTGTGCATAGTTGATTTTTTCTAAATTCTAGATCATGCACCAAAGCATAGAAAAAGTTATGCAGGAGTAAAGTTGGTCTCCCAGACAAATTCTAAGCATAGTAGGCTCTGTGATAGAAGATTTTGAGAAGGAATTTTAATGGTATTATCTCTCAAATGTGTGAAGGTTCTAGGAGTATTTTTTTATATAGATGGATTCTCTATTAAAAGGTGATCATGTGATCCAAATTCTATATCATGCGTTTAAGTGAAGCAAAATTTATTGAGGTCCAAAGTAGGCTTTCTAGGCATGTTGTAGTTGGTCCCCATACTTAGTCAATTTGTATGATGTTAATGATTTAGACCTAGTAGAGATACAACGGTTCATGGGAGTTCATACTTCTAGATCTAAATGTGTACATAGATTCAAATGGGTTAATGAAATAACTATTTATAAAATATAAATATCAAGCATCTTATAGAAGATCAATAGAGCATGTGTTTTCTAAGATGTTAGGATGCTATGTGATGAGGACAAGCATTCAAAGTTTAATGATAAGCAGATTTAAATATTGATATTCTTTACAAGATCAAAGTTGATCATATTTTCATACTGATGAAGATAAATGGTGCACAATAAAGTCAAGAGGTAAAAGTAACAACTATCTATCATGAATAAAGTGAGGATAATCTTAAAGAGATTGATAGTGTATGTAGTCAAAATTCCCAAATTACACAAGATGAGGTCAACATGTTCAATATTTAACATTTGGACATTGGTACTATATGAATTAAAGATAAAATGAGATCAATGGTTGATGATCAATATAAAAAATTAGGATATGAGATGAAAGCATGGTGTTTGATGTTTAACTGTAACTGTTTGCATTTGAACAATTTAATTTAGCAAAGGAAAAACTAGTCTATGTTTTTGGACCATGTCTTTCAATCCAGGAAAAATTTGACCATGGTGTAAAAAGTGAATATGTAGAGGAATCAAAGGTACATCTAAAAAAATAAATTTAAAGGACTAATTGTGTAAAAATTCAAAGATATAAAGGTTCAAATTTAAATATGTGTTCATGCATGTTCTACAAGTAACCGAGAAGGGTAATTGAGCTCAATTTAATGTTGTTTTGATATCTCATGATGAATTAGATATTTTGGAGTGTTTTAGACTCCATAAGGATGATTTGTGTTATTTTTTAAGGATTGATTAATCATATTATATATGAACAAAGGCTTAAAAGGTGACTATGTGTTCACTCATAATGACTGTGTATATAGAGAAATGTTTTAGCTATTTATATTTAAGATAAAGGGTATTGTGATGGTTTTTGTCACTTAAGGGGGACCTATAAATAATGTAGTGTGGATCCATATATTTTTAAAGTGTTCTTATGTTTTATTTTCTTGAAAAACTGTCAAAGAGATGAATGGGTCTCCATAGGACATAAAGGTGACTTAGGCCTATTTGAAAGTGGATTGTGTTTAAATGTGACCCATATGAGATGCCTTAAGGGTGAAGGCATGTATTATGGATGACAAGGAAATATTATGGTCTTGTTAATTCATGGATGATTTATATATAGTGAAAACAAATGTGTTACTTTCTAGGCTGGTGGTAGACTTTAATGTGAGAGAGACTTGTGCAAGGTGGATGTAAGAGTTATGAAGTGAAGGATAAGTAATGTGCCTTTTGGTCAAGTTAATGAGAAGAATTTTTTTTTCAATGTGTGTATGACCTATATGTCATGTTCCTAATGTAAGGATATTTATCTTGTAGTTTGAGGATATGCTAAGAGGCTTGAGTGTGCATATGAGGATAGTTTGAGTGAAGAAGGAAAGAGTTTGTGACATGCCTATGTGAGAGGCTTGTTTGAGATAGAGGTAGAGTTTATGCAGATGTTAGATAAATAGAGATCCATCATCAGGTGTTTAATACATCATTTCTAAGGTGAAGGTGTTCAAAATATGGTATAAATGACTTGGTCTTCTTTAAGGGTAGTTGATCCTTGAAAAATAGGTGTTTCACTAAATACCTTTGGCTAGGAAGATAAGATCAAAGTTTGCTAGACTAAAGGAGTTGATCAGTATCTTGTTTGTGATTTATTATAAGACAATAGTCCATTTGTGTTTCAAACTTGAGAGTGGATTTTACTCCCCATGAAGGTTTCCTATAGGAATCATGTGTTATGTGTTTGATCTTGTGCATGCATTAAATGAACGAGTTATCTTGTTAATGTTGCTTGATCAAATTGATATATGTTGATTAGTTAATAGTTTAAGGGAATGCAATTGAAATTTAAATTGAAATATATGGGCTCACTGATTCACCCCCTCTCAGTGATTTTACCTCTAATAATTGGTATCATAGTAGGTCCTTTGTTAAAGGCTTAACAACTTGAAGGTGATCCAAGTAACAATGGCTAGTTAGAATGTGCAAGGTGGTTTCTCTACTAAGAAAGCACCAATGTTAAATGGATCTAATTATGGTTTTTGTAGTGATAGGATGAGGACATACATTATGTCCTTAGGCTTTGATGTAAGGAAACATGTTTTGGATGGCTATGTTACTCTTGTTATTCCTCCATCTAGTGCTACAAATAAGAAACTATTTGATAATAATTCTAAGGCAATAAATGCTATCACTTGTGGTCTTACAGAGACTAAGTTAACCAGAGTAATCCATTGCACATATGCCAAGGAAATATGGGATAAATTGAAGACTATTTTTGAAGGAAATTCAAAGGTCAAGATTACTAAGTTACAAAATTGAAGAAGGTAATTTGAAAGTCTCAAGATGAATGGAGAAGATATTGTGTCATCCTTTCTACAGAGAGTTGATGCGATTGTGAACATCATCAGAGGTCTTAGAGAGAATATTAAAGAGACTACTATTATTCAAAAGGTATTAAGGTATATATCCCCTAATTTTGATCCGAAAGTATCTTTTATAGAAGATAGTCATGACCTTACTTAGTTTAATATTGATCAATTACATGCCACCCTTACTACCTATGAGATGATAAAGAATGATGATATACCACCAAAGAAGGAAGTAACTTTCAAGAGTGAAGGTAATAAAATAAATAAGGATGAAGTTATTGATAAAGATGAAGATGAACTAATTGATTTGATTTAAATGAAATTGATAATAGGTTTAGGCAAGTATAAAGGTAAACTACCTTTCAAATGCTTCACTTGTGGTGAGATATGACATTTTGCTAATAGATGCCCTCATAAGTATAAGAAAAATGATGATGATGATGATGATGATGATGATGATGATGATGATGAGTGTGATCAAGGTTATGATGATATCAAGAGATGTTTCAGGTTATAAAATCAATAAGGGATTTGAAGTTTTGACAATAATAAGTACTTTAAGGACAAAAAGAGTCTCTACACTACATAATATTATAGCTCATTAGATGAGACTGAAGACAATGACTCAGAGTATGATCATGAAGATGATGGTACTATTGATGATAAAGATATGTTAATAGATACATAAGCTATTTTATCACATAAAAGGGATCTATTTTGAGTGATTCAAATGATGATGAAGATGAGGTGGACTATCAAAATGCATTGACTAATGCTCAAGATTGAGAAGAAGATCAATAAGAAGATGAAATCTAAACTCAAGGAATTTGTGGAGAAATTTAGTATGTTTGAGGAAATAATGCATTAAGATGACAATGATCATGAAGATATGGTCAAACATCTCAGTATTCAATTGAAAATTTTGTCTCCAAGCCTAAAAGCTAAAGAAGATGAATATGCAAGGTATGTAATTGAAAATGAGTCATTGAAATCTAAGTTAGAGAAGGTATATAGTAAGGTAATATCATTTGTGAGATTTTAAAAGAGATCCAATAATATACCAATATTTTAAAAGATCAAAAGCATGAAAGTGATAGAACTAGTCTTGGATATAAAGAATAACCAGAGACTGCAACTCAAGACCAGATGAAGACTAATGTGAACAAAGACACTCAATATTTGAAGATAAATCATCAAACAAGGAATGATGGTGAAAATATATTGAAGGTAAATCAGATTAGATAGTCAAATTCCATGAGGTATGTAAATTTCAATGGTTATTGCTATACTTGTAATCAATTTGGGCATAGAGCTAGAGAATGTAGAGGACCTGTTAAGAATGAATTTGCATGGAACTATGATGGGGGTCATCAATCAAAAGGTGTGAGAAAGTTTGAGTTCTTCAAATATAATGATATAGGACAATATGCAAAATATTATCCACTCAAAGTAAAATAAGCTAAATTTCCATCAAGGAATATGGTTTTCTATAGTTGTGAATAAATAGGTCACATTGCTAGATTTTGCAAATAAAGGCCTACAAGACAGATTATGTTTTATCAAGGTCTTAGAGTCAAAGACAAAAGGCAAGTGAAATCATGGATACTAAAAGTGGTAAGTAGGAATTATGATGATTCTACAAGTCTAAGTAATCATTTTTATATAGTGGAGAATGCTACAGATGTTGAAGAATGCCAAGAGCTCTCATTGATTGCTTATGTTGAGAATGAAGAGACCAAGCTCAAGGAGAAGACCAAAGTAATAGTTGAGGCTAGTTCTAAGGTAAGTCTAGATCCAAGTGAACATCCTACTATTATTGAGAAAGATTCATACAAATAACATCAATTTTTAGTGCCTATTGATGAGGTTCAGGATTGCATGGTTGATTCTTCAAATAAAAATTAATGTCATAGTTGCTCCATCTATTGTCAATTATATCTTTGAATAAAAGGAAAGTGATGTAGAAGAAGAAATAGTTGTCATAGTTCAGATCAAGAAGAAAAATAATAAGAGCAAGAAGTCTTATAGTTATAAGAGGATTCCAGTGATTGAGGAGATGTGGGCCACTCCTAGCTTTACTTTATTTTAGAGCATTGAGGTGCAAAGGATGTCTCTATTTATGCTTCTTCAGAGACTCATTTTAGTGGAGAATCAAGTGCTTTGGTATTTTTGAGATGTTCTTAGAAGACTAGACTTGAGTTTTCTCAGTTGGAATAGGTATATCTAGGTAGAAAATATGCTAAGGTGATGTCATGATGTTGATAATTATATATGGAGCAGTCTATAGGGTCAGATTAAAGGTTCCTAGATGGCATAGTGAGATTTATGCAATGTCAAGATGATATTGTTTCATATAAAGGTACATTGACCTTATTATATAATGCTCTAGGTGATTTTATGATCTAAAGGTATGTTGAAGTCAATTTAGATATTTTTGTTAGCTCTTAGGTTTCCCAGTTTGTGCTTAAGAGCTTGTAGGTCCTAAAATGGGTTATATGAATTCAAGGTTCCTAATGGCTTGAAAGCTCAAGTATTGTTCTAGAAGTATGTAATGTTTGTCTCCAAGTGTAAAAGAAGTTTTAGAGGTGGAGGTTGAGTGGAAGGTGTTGTGTTGACCTTATTTATTTTGAGATTATAGGGTTTTAGGCTTTATTAGAAAAGTGGTCTGACTTATGAGTTGAGGTCTAATGATTATTAATATGTTTAATGGGCCAAATGGGTTTTTAAAAAAAGCTTCATATAGATTTTAAGGTTTGTAATTCTCAAGTTATTCAAGTTTTTATTAAATCAGAGGCCTAATTAAGTAGTTGGTTTGTGAAAGAAGTATGTTTCAAAGGTTGATATAGTTGTTTCAAATTGATGTGATTTAAGTGGCATATGTGAGTGCTCTAAATATGAAGTTTGAGGTCTTGAAGATGTGTCTAATGAAAATTACGGGATCTGCAAGTTCTAGGTAAGGCTACAAAGAGGATAGATGTGCCTAGTTTGAAGAAGAATGATTTTTGCTCAGTTTCTTCAAAAGGATCAAGGTATGTTTGTTTCATGAAGATTTATCAGTTTGGTTGAGATAATTTTTCTTATTTGGTGAATGGCATGAAGTTATGTTATGGTCCTTATGGTAGCTTGAAAGAGAAGGCTAGTAAGCCTATGAGGTCATTATTCATGGTGTATGAAGATGTTTAGAAGGTAAAATTGCTTAAAAATATTAGTGGGAGTCCCTATAAGATGATTATTGGTGAATTACATCAGTTTTTAGTGTTTTTCATGTTCTATCTTAATTTATTGTAGTGTTTGGTTGAAGAGAGTGTTGGCATGGAGTTAGATGGATGTTGTCAAGGCAAGAAGTAAGCTCAAGGTAAGGGGGAATTTGTATCATATTTATAATATGGTCCTTTCCTATTAATGGATTTTTCATTTCATTAGGATCTTTTGGTGCCCACTTTGTCATTATGTCAAAGGGGGAGAAATTTCCTATTGGGGGAGTGCTTGAAGAGAGATAAGGTGAGTTGTATATTGTTATATATGATGGTTGTTAACATCAATGACAAAGGGGGAGAATATTGGAGAGCTATTAGTGATTTCATGGTGATGTCATGGAGGTGTCTTGGTGAGTAAATGAAGTGATTTGATAGCCTAAGTAATAATGACAAAGTGTGTAATGTGTTTGTCCTAGTATGCTTAAAGTTGGCTTGGTTGATCTTCAGTTTTGGCATGGTTAGAGTTATTCAGGGATAGTATAGAGTATTGAGGATGTGAAAGAGGTATATAAGATGTTTATATGCTTTGAGTGCTTGTGTGCATAAGTATAATTCATCTAGTATTCCATAGTTATCATCGAGATAGTTTGGGTCTTGTGATAACAAATCTAAGTAGGTAGTTTGATGACATCACCATTGCCACATGGATGTGAGTCAAGGGGAGTTGGTCATATGGTATGATCACATTAGTCCCTAGTTTTTATGCACCAAATATTAAGTCATTTAATGAAGTTAGATTGAAGATATTAGGATGTAAATTTGGCTACTCAGATAGAATTCACTATATTCCCCATACTTAGCCAAATTTGCAAAAGGGCTCAAGGAGAGCCAAGTAAGCATTTTGATGAGGTCAACATTCACATGAGTGAAATTATTAGGAAAAAATGATCATATGGATTTTTTAAAATGTTTGCTTAGTTTTTTTGCACTAAATATCAAGTCTTGTGACTAAGCCTAGTCAAAGATATATGAGTGCAAAGTTGGGCTCTTGTGCATTTTGACATTTCCCCCATACTTAGCCAAATTTGAAATATGAAAAGAAGAGATAAGTAAGAATTTTGATGAAGGCATATCTCTCATGTGTGAACATTTAAAGATAAGGTGATTATATGGGTTTTGTTTAGTTTTGTGCATAGTTGATTTATGTTAAATTATAGATCATGCACTAAAGCATGGAAAATGTTATGCAGGAGAAAAGTTGGCCTCCTAGACAAATTATAAACATAGTCGGCTTTGTGATAAAATATTTTGAGATGGCATTTTAATGGCATTATATCTCACATGCATAAAATTTATAATATTAGTTTGTTATATAGATGGATTCTATATTAAAAGGTGATCATGTGGTCCAGATTATAGATCATGCATCTAAGCAAAGTAAAAGTTATTAAGGTCCAAATTAGGCTTTCTAGGCATATTTCAATTGGTCGCCATACTTAGTCAATTTGTATGATGTTAAAGATTTAGACATAGTGGAGATTCAATGGTTCATGGGAGTTCATAATTCCAAATCCAATGGTGTGCATATATTCAAATGGGTTAATTCAATAATTGTTTATCAAAGATAAAGATCAAGCATATTATAGAAGATCAACAGAGTGTGTGTTCCAGGATGTCAAGATGTTGCATGATGAATACCAATATCCAAAGTTTAAAGATGAGTAGAGTTAAAGATCAAGCTTATTCAAAAGATCAATGATGAGTAGACATTAATATTGATTAAGATAAATAATGTTCAATAAATTAAAGAGGTCAAAGTAAAAACTATCTAGCATGACTAAAGTGAGGATAATCTTGAAGAGATCGATGGAGCATATGTAGTCAAAATTCCTAGATTACATGAGATAAGGTTAACATGTTCAAGATTTAACATTTGGAGATTATGCTATATAAATTAAAGATAAAATTAGATAAATGGTGAAGTATCAATCTAAATAAATGAGGACACAATATTAAATCATGGTGTTTGATGTTTAACTGTGACCATTTGCATTTGAAAAGTTGAATTTAACAAAGGAAAAACTAGTTTGTGGTTTTTGGACCATATCTTTTGATTCAGGTAGAATTGTACCATGGTATAAAAAGAGAATATGTAGAGGAATCCAAGTTAAATCTAAAAAAATACATTTTAAGGTATAATTATGTATAATTTCAAATATAAAAAGGTTCAAATTTGATTATGTGTTCATGCATGTTCTACAAGTAACTTGAGAAGGATAATTGAGGTCATTTTGATGTTGTTTTGATATCTCATGATGAATTAAATGGTGGGGAGTGTTGTATAATCCATTAGGATTCTCTATGTTCCTTATCAAGGATTGAACAATTTTATATTGTATGAAAAAAGGATTATAAGGTGATTGTGTGTTCACTCATAATGACTGTGTATACAAAGAAGTGTTTTAGATTTTTGTGCTTAAGCTAAAGGGTACTGTGATGGTTGTTGGCACTTAAGGGGGACATATAGATCATTTAGTGTGGGTCCATGAATTTGTAAATTGTTATTATGTTTTAATGCTCTCTAATAAGTGTTAAAGAGCTGAATGGTCTCCATAGGACCTAAAAGTGACTTAGGCCTATTTGAAAATGGATTGTGATTAAATGTGATCCATGTGAGATGCCTTAAGGGTGAAGGCATGTATTATGACCAATAAGGAAAGATTTTGGTGTTGTTAATTCATTGATTCTCTAAATATAGTGAAACCAAATGTGTTGGTTTCTAGGCTGGTGGTAGACTTGAATGTGAGAGAGACTTGTGCAAGGTGGATGTAAGAGTTGTGAAGTGAAGGCTAGGTAGTGTACCCATTGATTGAGTTAATGAGAAGAATAGTTTTTTGACTATGTGTATGACTTATGGTTCATTTTCATAATGTTAGGATATTTATCTTGAATTTTAAGGATATGCAAAGAGGTTCAAGTGTGCATATGAGGATAGTTTGAGTTCAGAATGAAAGAGTTGGTGACAACCTATGTGAGAGGCCTATTTGAGATAGAGAGAGAGTTTTTTTTTAGAGGTTAGATAAATAGATATCCATCATCATGTTTTGAAGAAATAATTTCTAATGTCGATGTCTTCAAAAGAGGGTTCAAAGGACTTGGTCTTCTTTAGGGACAATTACTCCTTGTGACACATGTGTTTCACTAAATACCTTTAGTCAGGGGGATACAATCAATATTTTATAGTCTAAGGAGTTGATCAGTCTCTTGTTTTTAATTTTTTATAGGATAATAGTCCATTTATGTTTTAGGCTTGAGAGTGGGTTTTATTCCCCATGAGGGTTTCCCATAGGAACTATGTGTTATGTGTTTGATCTTGTGCATGCATTGAATGAATGAGCTTTTTTGTTAATGTTGCTTGATCAAATTGATATATGTTGATTGGTTAATAGTTTATAAAACTAATATTGAAATTTAAATATATGGGCTCACTAATTCACCCCCCTTCTTAGTGATTGCACCTCTAACATCAAGGAATCATCAACTTTAAAAATAGTAGTGTTTACCTCAATAACATAAAAATTGGTCTTAGCCATGAGCTTGGATAAACCCATCCCTCTCGCTAGCTTGGTGGTTTGAATATCCATGTTTTAGTCTTAAAACTTGTTGACCCACCTGTAACTCTTTCTTAATGCTTTGATCTAAGTCAATATGTCTTTTACCATTGTATGTAGAATGTAAGCAACAATCTCATAACTTAGAATATAAAGTCTAAACATCTTAACAACCTTAAAGAGAACAAAATCTTATTTTTCCATAATGGTGTAGTTTTGTTTAGATCCTTACATAACTTTGATAAATAAATTTATGGGTTTCTCATTATCTTCATCATTATTTTACAAAAAGACATCAACTAAGGTATTATGTGATGTAAAAGAGAATATCTAGAATGCTTTTGTGTAATCAAGGTTTGCCAATATAGGGGAAGACTTCAAGGCCCATTTGATTTCATTAAATTCTTACACGTCCTTTTCCTCTCACTTCATGGTTTTCTCCTTATTTAATATTTAAGTAATAGGTAGAGTGATCTCTACAAAATTAGACACAAACCACCTCATGAAGTTGATTTGTCTAAATAAGCACTGAATTCCTTTCTTGGACTATGGGATAGGCACTTTATAAATGGATTTTACTCACTTAGGTCAATCATGTCACCATCCTGAGACACTATATGTCCCAATAATTTGGAATTTTATACTCTAAAGTGACACTTCTTAGAATTAAGAGAAATGCTAAACTCCTTGCACCTAAAGAGTACTTTCTCTAGATGTTCCAAATGTTCTTTTATATTTTGGGAGTGCATGGTAATGTCATCCTGATACACAACTATAAAATTGTTAATTACCACTATAAAATAAACATCCATAGCTTTATAAAACTTTGTAATAACATTAATTAACCTAAAAATCATCCTTATATAAACATAAGTGCCCAAGGCATTGTAAATACGGTCCTTGGTCTATTAAGTTATACCCTGAGAGACTATCTAAAGTGGACAACATCTCTGATCTAGTAACACTTTATAATAGGTTATCCATATTAGGTAGGGGTAATTATCTTTTAAAGAGGCTTTGTTAAAATTTTGAAAATCCACACATAAGAGGATGTCACCATTCTTCTTTCTCATAGGGACGAAGTTAACCACCCATGATGAATACCTAATGGGCTAAATAATCCCACCATCCCTAGCTTCTTTAACTCAATCTATATCTTAGTGGCCAAGATGGGGTTAATAGGTCTTTGATTCTACCTGAAAGGCTTACTGTCAAATTATAATGGGATGACATGTTGAAACAAATATTCTTTATACACTTTCAACTCAGAATAAGACCAAGCCAAATAATCTTGGTATTTTTTTAGTAGCTACGATAAGCTTGTTTCTCTGCTTCACTTAGGTGAGTACCTAGACAAATTTTCTTTGTATTCTCATGAGAACCCAAATTACACTTAGTCACATCTTTTGAAATAAATAAAATCTTGATTTTTTATTCAGTCTACTCCATCAAAAGATGACTCTAGACTCACTAATCCCCTAGGGAGAGTGTTTGCATTTAGCTGAATGATATCCTTCCCAAACAAGGTTTCCTTGCCATCATATATTTGAGCCATGGATTCCAATTTTATGAGCTAATATTGAAAATTAGCTTCACAATTCAAAAACCTCTTAGGTTGTTCTTCATCATCAAAAAATTGCCAGTGATGAACATTATCTTAGATTGAATGCCTATCAAGTACCTCCACTTGATACTAACAATGAGGGTTCATATTTTTAATTTACAAATGAGCACCTAACCCTATAAGTTTGTCAATTTATTCATTAAAACCTATATAATGATAGCAGATGTTGAAAGCATAAAAAAACTCTAGTAAGTCTCATACAACATTCCTATATTGTTTTAACATTTTATTTTTGGTGGCATAAGTACTATGGACCTTCTTAACCTCTATATCAGAATCACCCTTTACAATCAAACTAGTATTTTCATGTTCATGGGCAATCCTGAAACCAAGTAAGAGTGCCTCATACTTAGCAGTATTATTCATGTAATCAAAGGAAAAATTAAAATTAAACTTGATACATTTTCCCATTAGGGGCATAAAATACAACCCTGACTCCATTTCCAATATTGGAAAAAACACCATCAAAATACATTATCCAAACATCAAGAACAACTGGCTATTCAATAACATCCACATTTATGTACAACACTTCATTTAGAGCACAATTTAGATCTTCAAGTACATGTAGCATCTTCAGCTCCCTATGAAGTCTAACCATATTAACATTTAAATAAATGATGGAATAATAAATTTCCATTTTCACACTTCCACCCAGCTATAAAAACATTTTATTGGTAGTAGCATCCCCCAATTAGGTGGGTATTCCACAAATACCACATTCATATTCAAATATTTACCTAGATGCATAGCCAACTATACTACCAACCCTTTGAATTTTCCAATAATTGGAGCCTCTCATGAGTCCATCATGTAACACTTGCTAAAATTAGACATGATTTTTACTGCAAGTTCATTAAGGACACCCATGGGCATCATGTTACAAGAGGCTATAGAATCAAACATGCAATTGTGAAAAATCAAACAATTAATCAACAAGGTTATGTAAAATGGATCTACATTCAACTAACTTTATACTAACTATTGTTACTTGGATTTTCACCCATTGAGAAGATGTATTATCTCTCCTCATCCAAGTGGCATAATTGAAACACCTCTAGGCTATGGGTGAGCCTAAGAGTGAGGTAAATCTCTAGATAGGGCTAGATCCCTTGATGTACCACTTGAGATTAAAACTACACCTAAACTTTGGGGGGGGGGAAGGAAGGGAGAGAGAAAAATGAAATAAACATTATCCTAAGGGATGCGATACACCAAATAATTTGATGACTTCCAATGAGCTTCATGTTACACATGAAACTAAGAGACTAATCAAACATACATTTCTCTAATCTGCATCTTCTCACATCGATATTAAGTCATGAGGTTATGGATGAATGTTTAGGTTAGGAAGAATATACAAGAGGCCTTTAATGGGGAACTAATGAATAAAATAACTTACTTAACCTTGATAATTACTAGAACACTTCACATGCCCTACAAGAAGAAGCTTTCCAACTATAAATAGGATGAAAGAATGAGACAACATGCTAAGGAAATCATAGTTATCAGTAAGCAAGATCAATCATCCAAGTAACAGGACACTATGAAAATTTGTGAAGAGGTAAAAATTAGTAGTCTTATTTATCAAATGGTATGTAAATGAGCAAGGATTCACCATAGTTAGGTGAAGCATAAGTTATAATGGACAAAATGGCTAGTTCTTATAGAACTAGAGAGAGAGAGAGAGAGAGAGAGAGAGAGAGAGAGAGAGAGAGGAGAGAGAGAGAGAGAGAGAGAGAGAGAGAGAGAGAGAGAGAGAGAGAGAGAGAGAGAGAGAGAGAGAGAGAGAGAGAGAGAGAGAGAGAGAGAGAGATAACTCCAAGGGTCATAATGAAACTTGTAAAGATGATAAAAGGAGTTAATTATGCATGGTAAGAGGATGTGGGATGAACCATGTAATGTTATAAGGAAAAAGTGGCTCTCTAAGTCATGAAACTCTTGCAAAGTGGCATGAAAGTTCTCATTCTGGCTCATAAAATTGCCTTCATGATTTGGACCTATTTTAAAATCCAAAAAATAATTAGGGATAGGTATTATTATTTTATTTAAGGTGAAATATTTTAAACATGCCTCTCCATGCATTGGTTTTAGTCTTGGTCATCTGAAACCTTTCCAAAATGAGCTATCACCACCTGCAATCTAAAAAGCTCCTCTCTCCCACACCTTGTGCACTTGGAATAAAATTTGGATTTATTTTCCCATTAAAATAAATGGGATTGAGTGTATTACATGTTTTAATACCATTCATGGCCTTAGAAGCATCAGACACACCTTAAAATCAGCCCACTTAAAGATTTTCACCCTTCTTACTACCATGTTCACTATGCCAAATTTGATTGGCTAACATGAGAGATATTTTTTTAAAACTTAGGAGTTTTTTAAATACATTAAATTGGCATGGGGATTTATTAAAATTCTATATATTCCTCCCAAACTTGATTGTATCTCTTGAATGTTCCTATAACCTACAAAGCACACAAAATATTCAAAAGTACCCTATTTTGTACCCTATCTGTACAATTACATACATTAAAAAATAATGGAGGGTAGCCTAAGAGAGTAAATTAAAATTTTAAATAATCATCTTATAAAAAATATTCCATTAGAGTATCTCTTGAATCTCATTTCCTAAAACTGGTCACTAGTAAGGGTTTGCAAGGGGTTTAGCCTATTTTGACCTCTTGAGCTCTGTTCATAAATATGGGGCATTAAAATTGTAAAAAAATTAAATAATAAGGTTTTTTAGGACCTCTGATAATCACCTCTATGCATATTTTTCCTCCATGAAAAGTCTCATGAAAGATGTGAGCACTTTAACATGGCCTATCAAGTTTCTTTATTCAATTTGCACAAGCCTGAGTTGGTTTTAGGCCAAAGTGGATTTAATTTTGAATTAATTGAATAAAAATATCATAAAATTTTATATTATTACCCTAATAACATGATACAATAGGATATAAATCATATCTCATGTTAGAAGTGTAAGTGACTTCCCATTTGGCCTTAGGCTTGAACCTTGCCTAATAGGCCTATCTGCACCTTTGAGGATTTAGACCTCCATATAAGGCTTATTCCCTCTATTAAAAGATTTTAATTTTTCCATATATGTTTTTAAATTTACAAGTCACCATAAAACCTTCAAATTACTCATTCTCATCTCTTCTTCTCATTCACCAACTAGGCTTAGTTGAGACAACTAGGGTTTGGCTGTATATGGTTGCCTAATAACACTTATTAGTGTTTTATCATTAATATTGGGATAAATTAATGTATTTAAATATAAATAAAGGTTATTACATCATACAAAACCATCACATAATGTTTCCAAGGCACCCAACACTCATTTATGTCACATTTTCTCCATTCTTTACCTCCATGCATGCCTAAAAGTGGTCTACCTCTAAGACAAAATATAGGATATGTTCCATAATTTTTAAAGAAAACCATTTAAATTAGGATTTTACCTAGGTAATTATGACACCTTTTAAAAAAAATTCATGTCAAAATGACCTCTCTAACACCTTCAAACATCTAAAACCCCAAGGCAAATTTTCCAAGCATTGACCGTGTGCAAAAATGGCATATGAACTGTATGTTGTCTTATTCGGAGTTATCATAGCCATATTTCCATGATATAAGGGTATATTAATATGTTTATAATCATTATTAATTTATTTCATAACCATTAATTACCCTAACTATCCCTTTCTTCCTCAAAGACCTTCCAAATGGTAGAGATTTAGTGCAAATGTTGATTGTGTTTTGCTCCAAGCATCATACCTATAGGTTATTTTTCATGTTTTAGGAATTTTAAATAGTTTTTAATACCTATTAAAATATTAAAATACTTATTTAATCTATTAATTTTTCTCATCTCACACTTTGAAGTTAGCTTGTCCTTAAAACCAGTCATAGGCAGTTGACTATACTTTCTAAGTTTCTTCTTCAAATTAACCCCTGTAGGTGGTTGTGCTTGAATTAGGAATTGAAGAAAATAATTAAAAACTCCTTGAATATTTATAACCAATTATCTAACTTCATTTTATCCTTTTATTCCTAGATTTATGTTTATAACCAAGGTTATCAAGCCCATTTTTCATGGTAACCCTACAACTAGCTTGTAGGTGTATATTTTCTAGTGAAAAGAGACTTGTAGATGCTAATAGGAGACAAAAGATAGTATGAAATACTAATTTTATGATATTTATTCCATGAATTATATATTATATCATATATATCCATTCTATCATGGTGACATGGTCTCATGTTAAACCCTTGGTTAAATAAGTCTTTGTAACTCAAATCCTGTAGATAACATTACCTAGAAACAATGCATAAATTGGGAATTTTGAACCTCTTAAAAAATATCTTCCCTAATCTCTCTGGACTCTATATCTTGTATATTTATTATCATATGATAGGGATATCATATTTATTCATCAAGATTCCTCAATTCTGATGACAACCCTATTATAAAGCTTCCACAAAACTACTAGGTTCTCTATTTTCACTCTTTAGGGCAAATGTCTCTGTACTCAGTCATATTATGCCTAAAGATGGTTTACATCTACTCATACCCATTTATTATTAAATTTTTTTTTACTTTATTTTATCACAATATATGAATTGAAAGGAAACCTTACCATGTTTCAAATTCTCCAAACAAGGACCCTCAAAGTTTTATAGTACCACTTGTAGGTGCATGTTAAGTTACTTGCAGGTAGACAGAGCAGGATTGGTGTGATGGGAATGGTATTTCAAATTAAAATGGTTATAATATTTTTTTCATGCCTCAAAATACAATATACACTTTCTATATAACCTAAAACAAGTGTCAATAACTTCTTTCAATGTGAACTCTCCCCATAGCACATGTAGATGAACACTTTTATATATGTAGTTAGACAATGAGATGGAACAATATATTCAAAGAAAATACCTTCCATGCCATTTTATCTCATATTATCATGATAAAATGAAACCTAAAGGTTTTTACAATCCTAATACAATTCTTCACACCTCATTTTCAATGTTTGGATTTCTTGTAGGCACCTAGTTGACTGGTATGATAGTCATATAGTAGATTGATTGTATGGTGCATGAGACTGAAAATTCATGGAGAATGTTGATTTTGAGGATAATATTGAATGTGATTGGGTCAATATGACATGGAAACTTGATAATTTAACTTTATACACCCTCTAAAACCATTTCCAAAGCATGATAATCTTGGAAATGGTAGAAACCTACCTATTGCATAGAAAAGTGCTTCCTCTTGCGACTTGAGATGATTTGCATATAAAAAAACTTTTAAAAAATAAACCAAGCATAGGTATCATTAGATAAAGGATTAATAATCATATATAAACAACATCAGTAGGTGAATTGTATGGATTTACCAAAAACAAGGCAAAACCTATAGGGTGTAAAAATTAGTAAGCATACCAGATAGTCTAAATTCTTAGGAATGGTTCATAAAACAAAGGACACCATTATTATACAATAAAACATAAAATTTAATATAAATAAGTTTATAATACACCCCCAATATCATTTTTCTTAAAACCTCCATTGTTGACTATACCAAGTACAAACTTGAAGATTTCTTTTGCTTGCCAAGTCTAGTGGAAGGAGAGATAAGCGATTTTCTTCATTTTTTGAAGTTTATGATCAAATGTATCAATAAATTAAGTGTATGGAATACCAAGGGACACTCCTAAAATGTACCAAACTATATGAGGCCATACACTTTTTTACACCTCATTACATGCTCAAGTTTTCAACAAAACTACCTCTTTCTATGAGTAACCTGCCACTTTTTAGTTAGTAACAGTTACTTAAGACATAAGAGGACACATGGGGTGTGACATCACCCCTTTAAACCTTAAAATTTCCATATAAGGCCATAAAACTCACTAAATGCCCCTTTTTTGACCTGAAAATGACTCCTAAGACTAAAAAGATTAAAATGATAATGGAATAAGGCTAATATAACATTAAATGACATAAATTAACCTATAATACACCTCATGACATAAAAATACACCATAATAAACATATAAAATAAAATTTTTACCTATAGAGGCCCCAATTTGACTTGCATGGTCAATTTGGTCAACATTAATGTAGTCCCCAAATAAACCTTTGGGGCTGGTTTAATAACCTTATTTGATTTTCATCATCTTTTGGGAGTGTTTTGGGTGAATTAATTTCATTAGAATGTGTATTCTCACCAAATTACAAATATTCATATGTCCTCTTCCTATGTTTTGGTATTCTCAATAACTCAACAAGTGGCATGGTACTTTTTAATTGACTCAATACTTAGACCATATCACACATGCTATACTAAGAAGGGGAATATTTAGAGGAATGGTGAAAACACCTTCAGTTGGAATATAATTATTTAAATTCTGAAGTGGAATATGTTGAGATAAATTTGAATTATTAATAGTAGTCTTCAAGGGTGGATTTGTTCTAACATCATTCACACCCTTAAGGATACTAGACAATAAAGGTACTCTATTCTTGGTTATAACACCTCTTTTTTTAAAAATTTGGGAATTAGGTGGTAGCTTGGAAGAATTAGGGACTAATGTAGTTTTATTCAATTCCTTACTTGTATCCCTTACCCTCAGATTTGTAGGGCTAGTGTCTTGAGGAGAAACACCTTATTTCCTGCTTCTCAGACTATATTCTTTCTCTTGGGAAACTATTGCATTAATTATAAAATGCCTATCCTCAACTAAAGGAATTGCCTTATCATATTTATTAATTATCATTTATCTTAAAAACTTGAAATCATGATTTGGTAATTCATATTCTTGTGTCATATTAACATCAAAAACAACTTTGAGAGTTGGGACACATACTTTTTGTACTATAATCCAATACTGATCAACAATAGTATCACGTAGAAATTCAGTGGAGGAAGACATCTTGCTTCATGAGACTTGACAATCTAACATCAAAATCTCATCATCATCAGATATAGAATTAGGTTCCTTTATAACTTCAGTAACTCATTTAGCACTATCACAAGGATGATGGGGGAGGAACCACGTATCACACTAATCAATTTCAAGGTCATAATTTACATCATTCACTTTATCATTCAATGGATCAAGCCCTTCTTTTCCAACTCCTCTATTCTAATTTTTATCATTTCTTTCATCATGAGTAGGCCTCTTTCCTATGCCATTATCTCTAATGTGGAAAGGGGGCTTCCATTGTGTTTTATCAAATTTTGAGTTCTTTCCTAACTTTTACACCCATGAGGTAGCCCCTTCTTAGTGCTAGCTAACTTGTAGGACATATCTTTGATAGTGGAGGCCAAAGTTTTCATGATTTCCTTAAGGTTGGCTACTTTAGTGGACTAAGTTTTTTTAGGATTAACTAACTTCACATCAGCTTGCTTGTTCAAAGGTCTACCCACAACCTTTATATTGTTTTCAATTTGGATGACCATATTTAATTTCAATCTCAGGTTCATGGAAGTTTGTCCCTCAAATAGTATGCAACCTTTATTAGGGGAAATTTAGATATAAAATGGGCCACCTAAGAAATCATATAAATAAAAAATATGATTAAATATAAATTAAAAAATAAGTTAACTATATGAGTTAAGTGGGGCCACATCATTATTTAATAACTCAAAATATTTTTTAAATATACTTTCTATATTTTTTAGATAATCTTTGAGCTAGTTCATCTCTTAATAGTCAAAGTCAAACTTATGTTTCTAAAACTTAAAAAATTATAATTTTATATGTGCTAAAAAAGTGACGTTATATATTTTTCAATTTACATTTTATTAATAAAATTCATGTTTCTCAATTAGTTTAGTCCAGTTAAAAGGTATTTTTTATTACATAATACATTACAAGGTTTGGAAAATACCTGGTTTTAGTGTTAATGGATAATACAAAACATAATTTATAAACGTGATGTAGATGAGTTTTTTTAATTAGAAAATTTATATTTTTTAAAAATGAAATAAACAAATATAAATTAAATCTATATTTTAGAGTTCTATAAAAATCATTAAAAAGCACCTATTTCATTGTACATCATTGAAGTGAATCCAATGGAAAATCAAATTGTTAATCTTAAATATCTTTCTTCCCAACACTAACAAAGTTTCTTTTGCTGTGTTATAGGCTACATTCCATGACCTTACAAATGCCTATAAAATATAATTAATTTATTCAAATAAAGAAAGAGATTAAAAAAACACAGTAAATTACCTATTATAATATCTCTATTATTAAAACTAATCAAGGTATTATCAAATATAAACTTTGAAGTGTAGAAATGGGTTTATGAAACTTAAAATAATTTGAATTAGGTTCATAATGGATATATTTGAAATGAATGACAAACAACCTATGTATTATCTTGCACTCCATTACCCATTACACAAAATTTTTCTATATTAAAGACTTTATTATCATGGATACACTTCTTTTCATCTCTATTTTGTTATAATAAAATTGTATTTAAGTCCTTGTTAAACTAGTTTC
>JARHVA010006310.1:362500-387500 GCA_037957365.1 Torreya grandis
GTGGTATTTATGATGCATTGTAGGTATAATTCAATCATAATCACTCATTCCATTGAACTATTTATAGGTCTCCCACTATACATGCATTGCTGCATGCAAATAAAACACCAACAAAGATTACATGATGTGGTATGTTCCAGAATGCTTCATTAGTTCAATGAGTCTAAAATCATCCTTTACATAGCCATACATTTCATACTCTAAAATCATCAATGTCCATTAAAAAACATTTATTTGAGGCATTTTTTCAAATAGTTTCCACACCTTTTGAATGCTTCCATAGTTCACATACATGTCTATCAGGGCACTCAAAACTACAACATCAAATAAAATTTTGCCTTTTATTATGATTTGATGAATGTCCATACCCTATTTCAAAGCTCCCATTTTGGCACATGATGGAAAGATGATACCAAATGTAGTGGAGTTTTCCCATTTTGGCATAGGCTAGAGAGTTGCTATCAAATTTAGTGGAGTTTGCCTTTACACCTACCAATTACATCTACTTAAAAGTCTCATAGGCATTTTTAACAAGCCCATTTTATGAACATCCTCCAATTATTATAGTCCATAAGACCACTTCTCATTAAGTAAATTCTTTGAAAATATTTAAAGCCTTATAGAGAACACCATTTTGTGCATATCCTATAATCGTCGTAGCCCATAATACCACATTTCTTTGAGGTATTTTCTCAAATAATTCCCATGTTTTTTGTGTAGTTTCACATTTTTCTTGCATGTATATTAGGGCATTAATAACTATAACATAATACAAAACTCTACTTTCCATTATGCTTTGATGGATATCCATACCCTATTCCAAATCTCAAATTTTTCATAGGTCTGGAGGATGCTAGCAAAGGTTATAAAGTCTAGTTTTACACTTGTTAATTCTCTTCACTTAAGTGCCTCCAAGGCTTTTCTTGCAAGCTCATTTTCTTAAAATTCGCCAAGGCCTTTCTAGCAAGCCCATTTTATGCATATGATGAAATCATTACATTCTATGAGACCATATTTCGTTAGAGACATTTTATCAAACAGTTCTTGTGCCTTGTGTATGATTATAAATTTTGTAAACATGTCTACTAGGGCATTGACAACTACATCAGAAAAAAAATTGGAGATGATTTTGTTGTTTGTAATAAAAATTTATATTTTTTGTTTGCAAAAAAAGGCACAATACTTTCTATAATCATTGAATGTGAAAAAATAAAAAGTCTTTGAAATTTTCATTAAAAATAAGATATGGAATAAAATAAGTAAGGTTATCTTAACTAAATTGAGTTATTATAGGTTTTATACAATAAATAAAACTTCTTATATTTTTATTTTAGCCTAGGGGATGATGTCATATTTTAAGTGTTCTTAATTATTTTCATATGTCATATTTCATATTTTAAGGATTTTCTTAGGAAGACTATTTTTAATCCAAATTTCCTCTACTACTTGTCAAAGGCATCACAATATTTAATCAAGAAAACTATATCACTAGGTCTAACATTTTTAGGTAACCTCATCATGGTCTTAATGAACCTTGTATTAAAATCCTACACACACTCATTAGGGTTCTTCTTAATTTTTTCAAATTCTACAAGAAGGAACATAGGATCAATTATATCACCATACTAAATTTTCAAAACATTCTTCATTTCTCCCCATGAATCAATACATCTATATGGAAGGGAATTGAACCACTCATGACCATCTTCTTCTAGAATGTGCACAAATAACTTAATGAAAACATTATCATGGTCAACCTCATACTCAATAATAATGTGTAAATCCATCAAATGTTGATCATCAGTCACTCCATTATTCCCTTACAACATGGGGAGGTGGTTCTTTACTTCATTCAATACTTCATTGGGGTAACCTTCCATTTCATCAAAATTAATTGGTCTGAATATGGGAATCCTAAATGTAAGACATTCATTCTCATATTGATCCCTATGACTCATGATTGGTTCAATAGTGGTTTAAATATCAAATGGTAAAGGGCTATGAGGGAGTGAGTGAGGTAGACTTGGTAGATCAAACTTATGAGGACATTCAGATGGTTGAGAAGGTGCTAGGTAATAAATTAGACTATAAGGTTCTGAATGATTAGGAGAACTATGATAATCTTAAATAATAGGAAGTTCAACAAATAAAAGTTTAGATGTACTAAAATCTTGACAATCCAAACACTCCTTTGATGTTGAACTTTGTCCTTCAATTGCCCTCCATAAGGGTGAGATAAGTTTTTTGATGAGTCACCTTTGAAGGATGATCTTAGTCCTTCTATATTTGCAATCAAAATAACACTCAAATATGAATGAAGATATTAAAAATGGGCACTTATCTTCTTTCAAACTAGACATAATGTTGGAATCACCACTAGAAGAAAACTTATGGAATATAATAAATTACAAATAAGTTATGATACATACTAAACTTACACTTTACTGAAGTTAATGATGAGATAATATAAAAAAGATACTAAAAATTTCAGATTTGTGTTTACAGGGAGAAAACACCTTAAAACATGACAAATTTATAGCTTCTTGCAAGAAACCAACAGATGCCTTATCTTTCAAGTCCCCAATAATGATGCCAGTGGAGTGATATGTAGTTAATAACATAGAGTACTAAATCAACATGAAGATAGGCAAAGAACTTTAAAACTTGAATTAATGACATCTCTCTGCAAGAGTCCCTGACAACACAAGTGACCAAGATTTTAGTTATCCCTACCAATGGCACTAGTGAAGTGTTTTTTCCCAATTTTACACCTCTTGTGCTTAGCATTGCACACATTGAGAAAATGTCAAAAAAATATGAAAAACCCACAAATATGTCATTATAGCTAGGGGAGGGTTTAGCATCAAGATGGAATGAACACATATAATGAATATAATACATTGACAAAGGGTATGGTTAGCTCCATACTACTTCTAGATCTACCTAAACCAAGGTGAGAGGACTTAAGGGGTAGCTTGATTGCACATAGCGATACTATAGTTCAAACTCCATGGGGATTATTGACACACAAGAACATAAATATTAATAGGGCATAACCAATTTTGCACACTCCACATAAGAAGGGTTGTCACACAAAATGAACAAATGCTCTAGGCTAGACATAAGTTACTGAAGATAGATGTAAATATAATTAAAACCTTTATTTCTAAAAAAAATTCAATAATAGAGGGACAAATTGGAGACTGTAATGTTGGGATTTAAATTACAAAATGTAGATACATTTTATATATCCAATATTTATGCATTTTTAGGAAAATAACACTTAACATATGCAATAATGTGTATTATTTATAGGGTAGAATAGGTAGGATGATTTAATTAGTGATAAAAGAGTGTTGTGGTTGTGTGGTTTTCAAATTGAAGGATTTGTTTCAACATACAATGACATCATTCATTTACAAAGATGAAGAAAACTAAAAAGATAAGCTAAGGAAATTATCAAGAATACTTTGCATCCATTGGTGCTAATACAATGCAATTATTTAAATGGTTTTTGAAACCCTACAACATAGACTAAAACTATAATTTAAAATACTTTATCTTATCAAATCCATAAATCCATGGTGACCTTAAGAGGTTATCAACAACACATCTCCAAATCACATTGCCTAAAGGGGTTTATAACCTAGATCTATGCCCAAGATGATAACCATTCATAAGAATTAAACCAAATATCAATTAACAGAGCATATAAAACATATTATTTCGTGTCATTAATAGGAAATAGTAAAAAGCACATCTATTTTCCATTATCTTGAAATTAAACCTTATATATATCATTGTTTTAAAATTTTGACATGGGGAGAAGCATGGAGAGTTTGCTATTGAATAGGGGAGACATATACAATGCTCTCAGATCTTGCTAGTGGATGTATAGATGTAAACACCTTAATAAGAGAGACAAGATATGCACATAGTAATGATCCTAAAATTTGAAAGATCCTAGATCTAGAAAGAATAACAACCAACAACAACCTTTGAAAAGAGGACAAACCCCCTTTTATACAAAGTTATCACCCCAAATATTTTTAATATTTCAAACTTGCAATCAGCTCTCAAAATTCTGCCAAGATGTTCCAGATGGAAGATGCCTTTTGTCATATACTTGGAAGTTCCTACTCTTGCAAGGGAATGATTATAGTAATTGCCTCTCCATGTAATGATGAATATTTGAAACAAACCCTTGATTTCCTTGTCTAGAAATCCATTAAAGCTGGGTTTGAAGGAGATAATTCCCATGGGAACAAAACCAACTCTTTGTCTTCATGTGTAACTACTTGGCCATGCCTTTGATGACTCATTTTCATAGTTGGAAACTTCTAGATAGCTGCCCTTCCTCTTTTGTAGGCCAAAGAACACCCATTACCTTGTGATTGTTTCATGGGAATATTCTAACTATGGTATAAGCAAAGAAGAATCCATAGACATTTAAGAAATCTATTTAGAATGGCCTACCTTGGCCTTACAAACCTTTCAACATTCATTCCATTGAGATATTCAATACAAGCAAAATATTTGGAAATGCAATACTTAACTATTTTTTACCTTTTTTGATTTTTGCTTTCAATGTGCCTTTCCACACTTTGATTTTTTCCCTTTGACTTTTTAGGGTTGTTTCTAAACCATTTTTTATGCTTAAGTGTATTATTTTTCACTTTTTAGCCTTATGGGGAAATTTGGGTCTCATTTGTAATTTTACACTTCCTTTGTATAGTAGGAATTCAAAAGTTAGAAGCACATTGAAATTTACAAATTTACAACTTAAAATTTGCAGTTGAAGTTCACCTTAAAAGTTCCCCCATAGACTTGGGAATTTAAAGTGAAATTTGTAATTTATGATTCCATAACTTATAATTTAGAGTTACAATTCCCTTCAAAATTTCCCCAGTAGATCTAGGAACTTCAAGTGCAATTTGAAATTTACAATTTCAAAAAATACAATCTAGAGTTGTAGTTCCCCTCAAAATTTCCTCTATGGACTTGGGAACTTCAAGTGAAATATGCAATTTACAATTTTTCAACTTGCATTTGGCCTTGAAAGTTTTGCTTTGAATTGGAACCTCATGTTAACTTTATGTTAACTAGTGGGTTTGGGAGATCTAAGTGTAATTTGTAATTTTCACATTTGTAAAAATGTAAAATTGCATTCCTCTTTGAAATATCCCACAGACCTACATTTAAGTTTAATTTTATTATGCTGAGTTAATTGATGGGATTGGGAAGTTGGACTACATATTTCAACTAGCATTTTGAAGGCTTATTTTTTACATGTTTTTTTCCCACTTAGGATAATCCTCATGGTCAACCATTCAACCTGGTTTATCAAAGTACCCTATATAAGCTATTGACATGAGCCAACTCTTTCTCTATTTGATACCCCAACACAAAAATCTATATTTGTGCATAATATATTTGGATCTAAACCATTCACTAACAAAAAACTGCATTGTCTTACTTTCATGGACATTTCCAATAAATAAGATTAATATCATCTTGGACATTGATTGTCCTTGTTGACTCAAACTTCCACAAGGGCTATTGATATGGAAAATTATCTTGACCTCATTCACATGTTATAGCTCATAAACAAATTGAAAATTTTGCCTTAGCTTCTCTATTTTGTTATCAGGGACCTCCTTTACAATAGATTTCTTAAAGTTCCATTTTTAGATTTTCAAATGCATTTTATCAATCATCCACCCCATCACTAATTTTAAAATACATGAAGTTATCTTCAATTCTTTTAAGAACTTCTTCATTGGATAATCTCTAATGATCTCATATGTTGCATATTCCCCATCAATATCACCAATATTCTCCTTAAATCTTGCTATCTCCACTTTCCTAGTTGCATTTTATAAATCATAATTACTTCATTTGATATGGATCCACTCCAGATTATTATGCCATGACCACTTCACCCAAAGCCTATGAAGAGAAAGGTGAGATCAACCAAGAAGAAGTGTGGAATTTATGATGACATAAATAATCCTAAGGCATTTGATTTTAACTCTTTAGTGTAGACAAAATGCCTACAAGCTACTATAGAAAAGAAGGATCAATGATGAATACAAAGTTATTCCATCTGTCAGGTCTAATTCATGGAAAGCATATCAAAAGTTAATGGCACAATTTGTGTGGGTCTTTTCTCCACAATGTAATAAAAAAGGATGTATTTAGATGTTTAATCAATAAAATATTTCCTTTGAATAAGAACATACCTCTCATTTGCACTGGTCAAATAAACAAGATAATATATAGAATGTTCACTCAATCCAGTATAACCTATAGGAGACACATATAAATATCCATGTCAAATTGATGCCATTGGAAAGTGCTTGTAATATATCATAGATATGGGAACATTAATTATAATCTATAATTTTCAAGTGGAATACTTTGCATTTTAATCCTAATTTTTCCCTTATTATCTCTACCTAACTCTTCATCATGAACCAGAAGTCTACATGCATATTGAAAGTTAGAAAACTTATTAAGTTGCACTTTCTTTTTAATCCTCTACCATAGACTTTCATTCCCAAATTTTAACTTGTATGAAACTTGCACTCAATTTTAAAATCTCTGTCGACCTTCCATTTTACATCCTTTCATGTGGGTTCTAGGGTTGGGCACATAAACTAAAACTTGAAATTTATAGAAGTGCATTTTACAAGTTTCTTTCTCTATTGAAACCCCCTTGGACTTTATAACATCATTTTCATTTTTATATTGTTCAAACTTGATATTTGATATCCAAATATTGTCATCCTTTGCCTAGGCCCATGTGTTTCCTAAGATGAAAAAACATGACTTTGTTTTATTTATTTAACATTTCCATGTGGGCATGGGTTTGATGGCATGGTGTTGAGTGTTATTTTCCATGTAAGATGTATTTGATGGCTTGGGTTTTAATATATTTTCAAACCTTACTCCAAAATGGAGATTTTATAACCTTCTCGTTCTTCCAATACTTCCACATGGACGTTACCCATGGCATTAATTTAAAATTTACTTCATTTCTTTGTCATTTCCCACATCATAGATGCATCCTTTGCAAGATTCTCTACATTAACTAGTGGGATTGGGAGAGATGATCACAATTTTAAACTTATACTTTTACTAATTATTTTTGGCATGCTAATTTTCTCATCGAGATGTCAGGAACTTTACATACACTTTCAAATTTTAGAAACTTGCATTGCATTTAACCCTAAAAAATTAATCAAGATTTTTTAATCATACACCTACAATATAATTAAAACACAAAGACATTGAATGTTATCCGAAACAAATATCTCATAGGGTTTACACAACATGAACATGAGAGTAGTATTTATACAATATTGACTGTGAAAATGGAGTTTTGGATGATCCAGGTAAACACATTTGTGGATATAAGGAAATAATTAAGCATTCAAGAATTAATATCATCATAGGGGCAAAAATTACTTAGTACAATTTTAGGCACTAACAATGTCTTTGATTTTTCACCTATATGAATGTAGCTAGAATATTGATTGAAATCATAGATAATTGATATCCTTGACTTATAATAATAAATATCAAGAGTTGGACTATGAGTGTTAGAATGAAGTATAATTGAAATTGGAATAAATAGTGATATTTTACTTATCATACAATAAAACTTCCAAGTAATTGCTATATGTGTTTGGAGAAGCTTTGATGTGATTATATAGGGTAATATTTTGAATATTTATGCTAAATAACATTTCCAAAATAAGATGAGGGGTTATGTGCAATGTACCAAATTTAATAATTTACAATTGGATCATGGGGGGTAAATCCACAATAGGGGATAATGTCATAGTGTGACCCTATCTGACCTAGTGTAGCCCTATTACAACAAAACATGGATTGCCAAAAAATGTCTAACAAGTGCATGTAAGCATACTATAGATGTCTCATGATGGTTTGAATATTTTTAAGACATGTTTTATATTATTTAATTATCCCATATATAATTCAAATTAACTAAAATGGTGAATATACCAAGTGGGGTAAGTATGTCAACTTTAAACATTGTCAACCACTTATAAATTAATTTTATGTGTTTACGCATGGAGTATGGGGCTATATTGAATTGATTGAATCTAGATATGATTTTGTGATAGAATTATATGGGATTGTAGAGGTGTCTAAAATATTTAAGATACCTTCATCACATATGACTCATTATGTGGCTACAAAATCAATTTTTTGCATTATTGAGAGGTTTTAGTATGATCATGTTACTCAATAATTTACATTGATCCTCGATGTGCCCCTAATACCTTTCCTATGGGGTCAAACTACTAAGAAAAATATTAGAGTAGTGGCATGGTTAGGACCGATAGGTGATAAATTGGGTCCTCAACCAATAAGGGAGTGGGATATTATGGTTCCACTAGTAACAAGTAATGATGTAAAGTGCACTTCAACATATAAGTAGTGGTGGATGCTACTTGATAGGTTATATTATTTCTAATAGAAAAATTTGATCCTAGTATTGATTACAATACACATAGTGGAGGGCATGGAGATGTAATAGGTGGAGATGGATCATGAGCACCACCTACACTACAGCCTACACTCTAATGTACACCACAACCTCCACCATAGTTGATTGATAAGGATGTATTTATTACCACTTGTTTTGGTGGTGTTGTATTTCATCATGAGTATTTACATGTTAATTTATTTATTTCCAATATCTTTCATATTTTTTTCTAATGTAATCATGTCATTGGTATTACAGGTCACACATATTGGTATATAATGGTAGATGGGCCATCTATAGTTTGACACATAATGTGCCTTAAGATATATTTTATGGGGTATTATTTTAGCAAGTTAACCATATTTTCATCAAGAATTAAACATAATTTTATCCTTATTACATTAAATTATTTGCATATATCATGGCACTTAGATAACAAGATGATTTGTAGGTATATCTCGATATAAGGCTTATGCTTACTCCAAGTTTTGATTTGTTAAGGATTTGCATAATCAAATATGCAGTTTACGAGATGAACATACAACTTATATGGTTTGCACATGAGTTATTTAGACACACATAAAATGATATAGTTCATCATATATATCATGGGGAGAAGTAGGATCAAATATAGCCTCTAAATCATAGACTGTGGGTCCACTTCTTAGTGATAGTTTAGATGATGAGGGTGATCCCATCATTGACTAAATTTTGTTGTACAATAAATATTTTTTTTTGATATATATAATAGATATTTTAAATGTGTATATATATATTTAATTATATGTTATATGTTTTAATTTCCTCATTACAAGCCTTTTAATTTAATTATTTTTAATTGAATATCTCAAAATTTTGAATATAGGATGAATTTATTTTCATTTGTGATTGTTAGTATCACTTATGTGATAATGTTACTAAAAAATATTTTCTACAACCATTTGTAAAAATAAATTCACTATAATGAGGTTGGTGAATCTATTATTGATAAATTTTAAAGGGTTCTAATTCTTCTTATTATATTACTATTTTAATATGTACTTTCAGTTGATCTATATATACTTAATTCAGTTTTTTATTTCATGGTTTTTTAGAAAGGGTATACATACTCTTATACCATGTTGGTCCTTACCTTTATTAGGATTAAATCAATTAAATTTTTTAATATCCAATGTTTTCCCATTGAGAATATCTTGGTACAATTAATTCAAGGTACAATTAGTGTTCTTTTTTTGTCAAAGTCTAATAAACCATTAGTTCCTTGGTAGGAATGTCTTGGGATGTCTTAGTTTTTCTAGAATGACTACTATAAGAAGTGTGAGATGAAATCCTTGTTCTATTATGATCAAATGTTATAACTTGTCTATCAAAAATTTATGTAAGTTTTTGTAGTTAATTATAAAATTAATTATCATGATGTCCATAAAAACCATGGTAAGTGAAAAATGGTCAACCTTTTATCTTTTCAAACAGGTGGGTGGATGGTATTAATTTTTAGGAAGAGAAATCATATTTTTATCCACTAATATATGAAATATATCTTGCATTCAATATCTAAATTTATCAAACTAAAGTGCTTGGTTCTTAGTAGAAGTAGATACCTTTGCTATAGATGTTATTCTATAAGCTAATTATTTTTCTATGTGTAATTTTTTTTATTGATTGTTCCTTATTTAAAAAAAATTCTTACGAGAGGGAATATGTTATTTTTGATTCAATTTATATATAAAAACATTTTTATATGATATACCATTGTAGGAATATTTTACAATGGTCTTTTATTTTAGATAAGATAAATTGGATTCGTAATTTTGAGTGGTAGTTTATTGCTATGGTGATAGTGATTTTAATTCACTTATATTATTACCATCTAGATCAAATTCATAATGGATCACATACATATATAATTTGAAAAAATAAGTGTTAATATTATGCATTTATATTTTTATAAGTGGAGAAAGAAGATCATTACTAAATATAAGTTATATTTCCAAATCTAAGGGTTGATATGTCAAATAGTTTTAAAATTTGTTAATACTATAATGTAATATACAATAAAATACTCATGACCTTGCCTTAATCCTTATAAATATTCAAATTTTAAATTTAGGCATTTCATGTTTGTGATAATATAATAAGAAAATATATTTCAATATTTAAAACATAGATAAAGAACCATTAGGAATACTATAGAACCAATCCAAAAAATCTTGGGTTAGACTCCTATGAAAATATTTAATCAACATGTGTCTATCCTTGTTATATTAGAATAAATTGCATACATATTGTGCTAAATGGTTGGTAGGGTCTCCACGACCATAGAATAATGGAAGCATAGGCATGAAAAAATCCTTTGAGTGTGGAAACTCAAATAATGTTTATGTAATATGTTTACTTTTGATGATATTATATTTAACATTATCAATACATGATATAATTTGATAAATAAGATCCAATATTTGATTTTGAATGTCTCATATATCATGCAACATGGACACAATATGTATAGTAGGAATAGTAGTAGTTTGGAAAGGTGTACTCATAGGTTGTAATTTACCATGTAATTAAAACATAGGTATTATGGAATCATAACTACTATCATTGAATTTTTTAGTATTACATTATAAGATAGCATCAGTTTATAATTTGGAAACATCACATGTCATATCATTCATTTCACATGAATTTTATAAATAAGTAATATAAATTACATCATTTTTAATGTCATTCAATTTTATTTGTAAAATTTTAACTATCACACTATTTTTTGGTAAGATGTAAGGAAACATTATGTTCATGTGCATTTATTTTTGTTTCTATAGAGATAATGAGTAATACATGTTATTTATGGAGAGATAAAATTAGAATCACATTCTACTTAAATGTATCATTTATGTTGTCTTGAATGAGAAAATTTAAATCACATTCTACTTTTTTATCATTTGCATTGCATAAGAGATATAATGGGAATTAATTTAGAATTTTGTATTATTTCCATTATCTAGAGAGAAAATGAGATTCAAATTCTACTTCTATATCATTTAAATTGTATATAACGATAAAATAAGAATAACATTGTACTTTGTGCCATTTCCATTGTCTACAGGGAGAAAGGGAGAATCTCTTTCTACTTTGATAAAATTTTCATTGTCTATAGAGGGGAAAAAAGGATCACATTATAATTATGTATTATTTGCATTTCCTATATCATCTGAATTATCTATACATGTAATAATAGTCTTAGTATAACTTTTATTTATGCATTGTTCATTGTTCTTATATTTTGGTATCTTATAAGTCTTAATATGATGAAATTCAATAGAAAAATATAAAGATAAGCAAGGTGTATTATAAAATGAATACTATTTACATTGTATCTCATGCAACATGTGAGGAATGGGAATATTTTAATTATTATTATGTTCTTATTATAAAATGTGATTAAGAGAAGAGTTTAAATAAGGAAGGGAGCTACACATTTCACATTGGTAAGTACTAAATTCATCCTCTTTCTCACTATACAATTATTCATAAGTATAATCATAATCATTTAATCCATAATCATAAACATCACTAATATTATCAATCATACAATGATCATCATAGGTCCATTCACTAGATTAAACATAGGATATAAAATTACTTGAAAATAAAAATCTAAAGGATGGGGACTATCGATATCCTTAGTGTAGGTATACATTTTGAAGTTACTAAAACCTATGATGGAAATAGAGAAGAGGATAATACCTATTCCAAACACATACTCCCACATATATAGATAAGAAACATGTAAGGAAGTAATGCTTGGATAAAATATATGGGTTCAATAATATGCTTTATTTAAATCTAGATTAATGAAATAACAACCCTTTAATTAGATATAAACTAATAGAATAGAATAAAATAATATCTAAAACTATGATCCAAACATATAAATTAAATTTTTTGAATGAAATGGCAAAAGGGGATAGATAAAAACTCAACTTATTTAATAGACTTACTATGTCTATACATGTATGTTATATGCATTAATGATGTATGAAAAGGACTATGTTTTGCTCATTTATCAAATTAATTACATTTCTATCATGTTCGATGTTGAATGTAGTAGAGAGGAATTACTATCAATTTTGACCTAGGATGGTCAATTTTGACCCTATAAATGGAGGGTAGTTATTTATTTTATGGTATTATGCCTCTATCAATAATACCCTTTTGTATATTATCAATATTTTCAACTTGTACACATGTAATTGAAAGTCAAACCATAATTTCTTGAAAAAATAATTGAGACATTAAATGGTGTGGGGGTGAGGGGGATTAGATGAAATAGATTAAGTTGGATTTCCTCATTTTTATAGATTAAATAGATAAAAATGAGGGTAAGAGATCTACATTTTTAAAGAAAGAAAAAAGTGACTTGGATCGGAAAAGAAAAAAAATCATATATAATGTGATAAAAAAGAATGAAAAAGATGAAATAAAAGAATCACTAAGTCCTTAATTCTTAATTAGACACCCATATAAGTTGTTTAGCTATCTTATGTTATGTTCAGGTATCTACAATTTGTAACATGTAATTTTGACCTTTTAACTTTTTTAAATGACTCAAGCATATGCATTAAATTAAGTATGATTATATAATTTTATTTTTTAAAATTCAAGTGAATATGCATGTCATATTCCACCATTAATGTTCTAATATTTGTCATATGTTTGATTTTTGAATTAATTTGAATATTTGAAAACCTTTACTCTTCTTATAAAATCTTATTTTGCATTAATTTTAATATTTTGAAACTTCTACTTTATATTTTTCAAAAAATTTATTATGTATATTTGAAATCTTATTCTATCCCAAATGTGTTCATGGAGTTTTGGATCTCTTATACAATCTCACTATGATACTCCTCTTTTTAGATGAAAGATGTAGCTTGTAAGTCACTCATTTTAAAACAATATCTAATTGTATCATTTCATAATGATATAAGAAAGTAGTAATTATGTCATCATGTTGGAGATTATGACATAATATTAATATTATTATGATTGAAGCATGTATGTAAATTATTAAATGTGAGACATAAAAGTGACATGTATAGATAATTTCATCAATGAAGCATGCAATAAAATAACCATCTCTAAATCAGCTTACTTAGTAAAATTTGCTAATATGTATCATTTAACCACTGATCAATATCATTAAGGATAATGAATAGTGTCACTCAATATCACATAAGATGGCCAAGAGCCATATACAAAGGCCATGCCAAAATGATGCACACAAATTAGAGAGAAAGGCCACAAACAATGGAAATGATAAAATGTCACACATACCAATAAAAAATATCATATATATTTTCAAATACAAATCATACAAAGGATAAGGAACACACATAATATGCAATAAATGTCTAGCCTATTATGCAATAAGAGTGAATAATATTGAAGGAGCATAGAACAAGTGAATACTATTCTATTCCATCCATATGTATTAATGTCATATGATATTAAATTAAAATATCTAGGTAAAAAAATGTCAAAATATATGAGTAAGTGGAATAAAATTTCTAACATATGTAGATTGATAAGTTTTAAAGGTCATAAAATATATAACCTATTATAATGTAACCTATAGAATTAGATTCTCTTAGCATAGTCATGGTCATTGGTAGAATGGAAACCAAAATCTAAAATTCAAAGTATAATATATGTCATGAATCAAACTCATATAATTATTTAAATATATGTGTGTACAGAAAATAATATCCTTTATACATTAAATAAGTGTGATTTTATAGCATATGTAAGAAATTAAACTAGCATATCATGTCATGCTCATGTCCAAATTTTTTATTTTTGACTATTTTTTTAATGTTGTGTTCACACACACACACACACACACACACACACACACACACACACACACACACACACACACACACACACACACACACACACACACACACACACACACACACACACACACACACACACACACACACACACACACACACACACACACACACACGAGCGCGCGCGCGCGCGCACGTATGCACGCATGCACTCATGCACGCACGTGCGTGCGCGTGCACGCACACATGCACAGAAACACACATGAACACAAGCAAGAACACACACACGCACGCACATACACACACACACATATATAAATACATACATACATACATACATATATATATATATATATGTATGTATGTATGTATGTATGTATAGACACACATACATATACATACATTGTCATAAATGCATGGTATCCATAATTTTATTCAAATGTTCCCATTTGAGTGTATCCAGATGGTATGCGTATATACTAACCTTTAAAGTAACCACAAATGGGATCAACTAGTTGGATTTTAATTGGCCATTTTTTGAAAAAAAAATTCTACACTATTATTCTTATAATTTTCATTTCTTGCTATATCCCCAATTTGTAACTCACGATTATGAAGATTATATATGTGTGTGTGTGTGTGTGTGTGTGTGTGTGTGTGTGTGTGTGTGTGTGTGTGTATACACACACACACACACGCAGATATATATATATATATATATATATATATATATATATATATATATATATATATATATATATATATAATCATGAGTTACAAATTGGGGATATAGCAAGAAATGAAAATTAGAAGAATAATAGTGTAGAATTTTTTTTTCAAAAAATGGCCAATTTAAATCCAACTAGTATATATATATATATATACTTTTGATGCAATATTAAAAAAAAATATGTTCAATAAATTTAATACATATTCCATCAAACATTTGTATTTCATGCAACCTTTTGTTTTTACATTAATTATCTTTGATGATGTGTTTTAAAGATACACATATGTAAGAAATTTCTAATTCGAGAGGAATTACTAATTTTGTTCTATAAACAAGAGAGTATGATGTATCCTTTGTTAGTGTAAGGATTCTTGTGTTATATGCCTAAAGTGCATATATAATCAAATAATTCAAATTTGCACCATGTTTTACAAATAAAATGCTTAAGATTTTGATAATTTTCTTATTTTTCACTTATGATTACCCATTTCCTTCTAGTTTACATGGAGTATAAAAAGTGTGATTAATTTTGAATTTAACATAGAATCACTTAAGTATTTTTTTAAGGATGATCCATTTTTAGTTATAATATTCAATGGTAATAAAAATTATGAAATAATATGTGTCATCAAAAAGTAAAAAGTATCCTCTCTTATAGTGTATTTTTGAGGTATGGCCTTGACCCATTTTGTAAAATATTATATGGATTTAATAATGAACTTATGACCATCTGACAATTATCTATTTATTCTTTTAATCAAAGAAAACCCCAAAATAAAAATGGCCAAGGTGAAACAACAGGTTGAAATTCATATGATGGATCATGATTTATGTTCTTATGCTTATAAAAAGTTGTGAACATAATTTTTCATATTATTTACATTATTGTTACATTTTAGTCTCGTAATAAACCTATCATAATAGTTTGTAGGACATGGCTTTGCTACTATAGTGACCTCTACATTCATTGTTGTGTACATCAAGTAAAGATATTTTAGATTCTTCTTCACTCCAATAACAAAGTCCTCCCATAAAATAATCATTTAAATAGATATCATCAAATCAAAACATAATTAATTTCTTCAGATTTTAATTTTCATTTATCATTACGTGTAGTATTTATTTGGGATAGTATCTCAATATAAAGGATTATATATATCACTATAAATTTTTGATTTTACTACATTGAAGGTAATCATAAAGGCCTCTAAAGCATCTAAAAATTATGTAGTGAATAATGGGTTTCTTAATTGATGAATAGTTTAAATTACATGTGCATTGTTAATATGAATATGAATCATGAAAGTAGCACTAACCATTATGTTGGCATGCCTATTGTCCTTGGGGGGTATGCTTTCTATTGAGAATGTATCAAAGTGCATCATTAACCTTTGTACCATTCTTGTGTATGGGATAAAATTTTATTAGTTAGTTTGATAAATATCCTAAAACTAATTAACCACCAATTTATAATCTCCATATGCTTTTATATATTTTTAGATAGAGTGCATTCTATAGATAAACCTAGTATTAATCCCTCATTTTATATTATTGTTTGTAAATGAAAATCTAAAGAAAAATAAAAATTATAATGGATGACCTTGGGATTAATGAAGACTATCCCTACTTGGTCAAAAGTGGTACACTTTGAAACTCTATTTAAAAATAACATCCCATTTTAATTATGTATCTTTCTTGAGAAGGTGTATCATATATTGTATCTTATCAACAAACTAAGCTAAAATTTGACTTATTTCTTGAAGTTTTCTTTGTAGGGTTCCTAATTCCTTCAAGCTTGTTAGAGGTGGAATATTGATGATATCTTTTCATTTTATTGGATTTACTCAAATTCCTCTTTGATATATGATATTACCGAGCATTTTTCCTAATGTAACTCCAAATAATATGTTTTTGTATCTAGATGCACATTGAATTTTTATAATCTATCAAATGTCTATCATATATCTATGTCATGATGGTTTCATTGCTTTGATTTTGAATGTAAGTCATCCACATAATATTTAAATATAATCCATATACATTTATGGAAAATGCATGTCATATCTCTTTGGTAAGTCACTCATGTGTTATTTAATTTGAAAGGCATCATAATGTTTCTCATGGTGTGATAAATGACATATTTTAATGGCCGTACATCTTAATATTGACTTGATTATATCCAAAATTACCTTCAAAAAATGATAACCTTTCATAATTAATGGTAGTAGAAATACTCGTGTTAGTTTTTGGTAAGGGAAAATCATCTTTAGAGTACAACTTTTTTAAATTATTATAATGTTTACAACATCATGTGTATTAATTAGGATTTGTAATTGGTACTATGATAGAGATCCACTTAGAATAGTCAAAAACTTAAATAAAACATGGATTGTATCTTATCAACAAACTAAGCTAAAATTTGACTTATTTCTTGAAGTTTTCTTTGTAGGGTTCCTAATTCCTTCAACCTTGTTAGAGGTGGAATATTGATGATATCTTTTCATTTTATTGGATTTACTCAAATTCCTCTTTTATATATGATATTACCGAGCATTTTTCCTAATGTAACTCCAAATAATATGTTTTTGTATCTAGATGCATAGTGAATTTTTATAGTCTATCAAATGTCTATCATATATCTATGTCATGATGCTTTCAGTACTTTGATTTTGAATGTAAGTCATCCACATAATATTTAAATATAATCTATATACATTTATGGAAAATCCATGTCATATCTCTCTGGTAAGTCACTCGTGTTATTTAATTTGAAAGGCATCATAATGTTTCTCATGGTGTGATAAATGACATATTTTAATGGCCATAAATTTTAATATTGACTTGATTATATCCAAAATTACCTTCAAAAAATGATAACCTTTCATAATTAATGGTAGTAGAAATACTCATGTTAGTTTTTGGTAAGGGAAAATCATCTTTAGAGCACAACTTGTTTAAATTATTATAATGTTTACAACATCATGTGTATTAATTAGGATTTGTAACTAGTACTATGATAGAGATCCACTTAGAATAGTCAACAACTTAAATAAAACATGGATTGTATCTTATCAACAAACTAATCTAAAATTTGACTTATTTCTTGAAGTTTTCTTTGTAGGGTTCCTAATTCCTTCAAGCTTGTTAGAGGTGGAATATTGATGATATCTTTTCACTTTATTGGATTTACTCAAATTCCTCTTTGATATATGATATTACCGAGCATTTTTCCTAATGTAACTCCAAATAATATGTTTTTGTATCTAGATGCACATTGAATTTTTATAGTCTATCAAATGTCTATCATATATCTATGTCATGATGGTTTCATTGCTTTGATTTTGAATGTAAGTCATCCACATAATATTTAAATATAATCCATATACATTTATGGAAAATGCATGTCATATCTCTCTGGTAAGTCACTCATGTGTTATTTAATTTGAAAGGCATCATAATGTTTCTCATGGTGCGATAAATGACATATTTTAATGGCCGTACATTTTAATATTAACTTGATTATATCCAAAATTACCTTCAAAAAATGATAACCTTTCATAATTAATGATAGTAGAAATACTCGTGTTAGTTTTTGTTAAGGGAAAATCATCTTTAGAGCACAACTTGTTTAAATTATTATAATGTTTACAACATCATGTGTATTAATTAGGATTTGTAACTGGTACTATGATAGAGATCCACTTAGAATAGTCAACAACTTAAATAAAACATGGATCCAAAATTATTTTAATTTCCATTTAAATGACTAAGGATACTTTTAGATGAATTTTTACAATCTTTTGCTTGATTGGCTTGGTGTCAAGTATAGTACTATATTATGCATTACAATTGTAAGATTATTTCTAGGCTTATGTTTACAATAGTGTGTGAAAAGTTTTCAGTAATCATGTAGAAATTATCAAAGAGTTTTATCTTCATCATTATTTAATATTTAAATAATAAATTTTAGTCATGTATATTTATCTTTATTCCATTATCATTCTTTAAGTAGATTCAAGTTTTATTCCATATATGGTGTCGTGGGAATGGAATATGGAACATCTACTCAATTTTATTCAATGTTATTTTCAGTTTCTCTAAAGTTGTTGATTGTTACATGATCATATATATTATATTAATGTAAGTAATAATGGTATTCATACATCCCATTGTATTCTAATATGCACTCATTGTTTGATATTTTTTTCTAAAATCCAAATTTATTGAGCTATTACATCCTTAACTATTTCAGGGTATACAAACTTTAATGCATATGTAATATGTAATTATTGTGTTGGTTTATGTTTTTATTTGATTAAATGTTTATAAATTTTAGTATGTATATAAATTAATTTATGTGATTTTCAAAAAAATATATAAAAAATCGAGTCCTTGTCATCCTTTTAGATGAACTACTTGAAAGGGATTAACAATACTTTTTTCATGTGTTCCCAATATATATCCCTTTTATTAAAATATTTAATCACAAATACATATTAAATATATCCTTTTTAGGTTAAATGCATTGGAGTGGAAGAATAATATATTGTATCTATCAACCTAAATTATTGGACATGTGGATGCATATGAGGAATGTAATTATATTTATGTTGGATTAGTTCAAAACACCTAAGTGGATCTTGGTGAAAATAACATGTATATATGTATCCTTGGTGAATGAATAATAAATATTAATGTAGAATAGGAAGAAATATGCTCATCTCATGTATCTAAGGTCTTACCAAATGTATATCATAATTAAGGTCATTATGAATGAGCCAAAAAATAGTGGTTATCATTTAAGGCCCCATGGTTATATGCAATGTGGATTGTTTGGGAACTTCCTACCCAATATTATAAAAGACTAAAATGTTTGTGTTTGAAAAAGTGAGATATTGTGCATGTATATCGAATACATTTAAGGAATAGATATTTCAAATGTTTAGTCTATCATCATATTTAGGAAATATTAAATAGGTTTATATTAATGTAAGAATCTAAATGTATTTGGCTACATATCATATTTGGTTAGTCTTATTAGTGGCTATTTATATTCCTTTGTTGTATTTAGTTAGATATAGGATTATTCAATATTATTTGTTACTCTAATGTTATATGTTAGCCATGCTCTTTATATGGATATATCATAATGTAATATTCATGGATTGTGTACTTATAGATAAATTAGTATGGTTTTAGATCTCACAATTGAGGGATCTTGGGAGAGGAGCCTATGATGAGGTTAGAGAAGAAATATTTTATCAAGGAAGACATAATTAGGGAAAATATTGGTGAAGCACATTGTGGAGTTCAAAGGATGTATACATAGAAATACAAGGTATTTTATTGTTGAACAAAGCATTTTTCTATTTCAAGCCTTGATCGTTGGATTTTTTGTGAAAGGGAAGAGTTTTGGTGAGGATTACATATTTTTGTTTAGTGTTTGGACACTTTGGTGAGCTGCTTGGAGAGAGGCATCCCAAGGAAAATTGAAAAGAGGCATTCCACTTTCACGAGATTTTAATTTTAAAGAGTGGCATGTATTTTGAAGGAAGGAGAAAATATGTTTTATTATTTTTAGTTGTTCTATGTTTTTAAATAAACAATAAGGAATTTTTATTGAGGAAAGGCACTTTCGAGAGAGGGTGACACTTTATGAGATAGAAGATCTCAATAATAATCCTAAAACTAGCTAAAAACTTCTCAAAATTGTATAAAGAGGTTCCATACATAGGATAAAGGTTATTTTCACTCAATTTAGAACAAATCTATCCATTTTTATACATATTTTAAGGAATCTATAAGAGGAATCCACCATATCTCTGCAACACATAAGTGTTTATCTATTGGTCCATTAACTTATGCAAGTTTTAGTCTAAAGTTTTAATTAACCAATCATAAATAAGTAGAATTCTATTTAAATTAAAAGTTAAAAACTCAATTTCTTTTTCAAACTTTAAAATACTTAATTTTTGCCTTAGACTAATGTGAAAAATCTTATAGCTAATTTTTTAGAAGGAGAATTGTAGATCTACATTATCTAGTTTTTTGAAAAAATTTAAAACTTTAAGTAATCATCTTCATAGAAAAAAATTGTAAATGGAGCTATAAGATTCCATATTTAATTATTTTTGTCTTTTTAAAGTGATTTGGCAAAATATAGAAACTTTAAAATATCATAAAATGTAAATAATATTTTTGTAAAAATTGGTAGATTTGTGGATTTATACGATACTTACAATAAGTTAGTATTATGTATTGAATAGATTGTCCTTGTTAAATAATATAGACCATTGGATCAACCAAATGACTATGATAAACATCATCCTAAGGCTTTGATGCATATAAATTTATCTATAGTAGATAATTTGATTCTAGAAGTTAGAAATGTTGATAATGAACTAGAATTATTAAAACACCCTAAGAAAAAATATCAGGATTCTAAAGTTGGCATAATTTTGTATTTAAAAAATCTCTTGTTTTCCACTAAAATGTTAGAGGTTGATTCTATTTATTAATATTTATTTCAGTTAGGAGACATTTGTTATTAGTTGAAGGTGGTTGGAAAACTTTTATATGAGAAACACCTCATTGGTATTTTTATTTATAATTTACCATCTTCATATGATTCTTTTGTAGAGTCACTACACATGATTACAGAAACATATACACTAGAATTTGAGTAGTTATCCACACTTAACATACATAAGGAAAGGTACCAATAAAAATCCAATACTTCAATAACCAAGAGTCTTTATAAAGTGAAATCATGGCATGGTAACAAGGAAAAGTTAATTATAAATGTAGATTGATGTGTTTTTATTGTAATAAACCGAGACATGTGAATAAATATTATCATAAGCAATAATATGATTTGGAAAATTAGATAAACAAGTCACAATCTAAAAATGTGTTTGAAGAAGATGGAAACAATTTAGTAGGTGATTTTGTATTTGTTGAAACATAAAATTAGTCATTAGAGTCAAGAAGATGGTATTTTGACTCAAGTGCATCATGACACTACATGTGTCAAAAACACTACAATGTAAACTATGTAGAAGATGATAGTTTCAATGAATCATTTCCCTTAGGTGATGGTTGGGTTCACTATGTGAAAGTAAATGATAATGTCCATATTTATTTAAATTTTATTAGTTAAACTTTTAAAAATGTTTGATTTGTTCCAGACATGAATAAAACTATTTGTTTCATAAGTGAAATAACTATGAATCCTAACATTTATGTGGATTTTAAATGAAACATATTAATGGTTAATAATATGAAAGCAAAGAGAGTCATTTGTGTAGGTATTGGTAATATGGGATTGTATAAGTTGGTTGAATACAAAATATAAAAATAGCATGCACTAGCAGTGGTTAAAATCACTAGTAAACTATGGCATAAGAGCCATGATACCCTTAATTATGATCATTTACATACATTAAATGAGACTAACATGGTGAATGGAATGTTTTTGATTTAAAATAGTTACAATATATGTTTAATATTTGAAATAGATAATTAATTTTCAAATTCATTTGACATTGGTAAGGGACAAAGAGATAATAATGTATTGGATTTTGTACATGTAGTTTTTCATGGTCTAATGCATACATTTTAAATATTTGGAGCTTTATATTACTTGTTGTTTATTTATGAATTTTATAGGAAAATGTGAGTTGGTTTCCTACATAGATATTCATAATTTTTCCTTAACATTATTACTTGGAAAGCTATGGTAGATAAATAGAGAGGGAAAGAGGTAAAGGATCTGATATTTTTTAAAGGTGATGAGTTTATCTCTAGGAAACCCAAAGAATTATGGAAGCAATAATGTATATAGATGCAATATTATACACAATATAATGACCTCATGGAAATGAAGAACATGATAGTGATAGAGAAGGTATGGTGTATGGTGGATATCCATAATGTACCATATTAGTACTGGGCAAAATATGTGAATGTAAAAATACACAATATCAAAATAAGATTGACACAAGCCTTACAAAATATAATATTATAATAATCATGGTTAGGGAAAATACCAAATGTAATTAATTTTCATGTTTTTAAATATTTTGCCTCTATACTAGGAAAAGTATTCATGTTTATTGGTTATTATGAGCAAAGAGATGCACACATATTACTATATGTGTTTGCATACATAATTATGGTTAGTAAAGATGTTGATGTAAATGATAATTTACAATTACTTTCTAATAATAGTCAATATACTATTAGTAATATATTGGCACATGCTAATGATGTTTATAGAACAAGTTATAGTCCCAAATTTAAATAGGGTTTTAAAATAAAAATATGAGAAGAACCAATTTATAGTGTGATAAGAATGTTTCTCCTTATTCACATTTAGATAAAGAAAACCAACATAAAAGTCCTAAGTGTTACCATACCAAGATTAAATATGTAAGGAAAAATTAATTTCTTTACTTATTGGAAAGACAATATACAAGGTCAAAAAACTAAGATATTGAAGGTGAAGAATTATATTTTTATTTTTTCATGGGTGTTGAAACCTAGCACAATTTCAACTACCAGTGTCAAACGAAAATATAATTTTTTCATGAAGGTTGGTGAAAGAGAAATGGACATTCAAAAAATTAACAACAATTTTGTGTATTGTAAATTTACCAAAACTATTCAACAATGGAAAATAATAGGTGTCGGTTTTTAACAACTCAACACATACAATTATCTTAGTAGATATGTTATGTTTTAGAGTCTTGATGTATATTCTAATTGTTTTCTAACTTGATCAATCCAACAAAAGGGTGAAGATTGAATCATTCAAGACATGACAACACTTCAGTGGAATAACAAAATCCAATTAAGCTAGTAGTTATTACCATTTCCTTTGTTACTTGGTGGTTGTAGTGGCTAATTACCCATTTACTTCAGTAAGATGTATTGGTGACAATAGGGACACATGGATACCTCACTGTAGAGGCATCAAGACTACACCTTGGTTGAACTCATTTATGAAATTAATCATCTTTTTTAATAATTACTATAACATATGATTTAGTAATTAAGGGAGGCTGTTAGCATTTTTAGGTAATAGTAAATAGGTTTATATAAATGTATTTGGTTACATAGTATATTTGGTTAGTCTTATTAGATTCTATTTTTATCCCTTTTTTCAACACAGTTAGTTAGATGTATGCTTATTCAATATTATTTGCTACTCCATGGTTATAGTAAAACCATGCTATTTATATGGCTCTATCATAATATAATATTCATGGCTTGTGGCTTCATGAATAAAATTAATATAGTCACTATCCATTATCAATAAGAAAATATTGAAATATTTGTGTGTGTGTGTGTGTGTGTGTGTGTATAATAGAATATGTTGATAAATGATATGATTTAAAGCTAATTGATCCTTTTATAAATATATACTCTCCTATGTCCATTGTAAATTATTAATAACAAAATAAAAATGTTTATTTTGTTATTAATAATTTACAATGGACATAGGAGAGTATATATTTATAAAAGGATCAATTAGCTTTAAATCATATCATTCATCAACACACACACACATATATATATATATATGTTGATGAATGATATGATTTAAAGCTAATTGATCCTTTTATAAATATATACTCTCCTATGTCTATTGTAAATTATTAATAACAAAATAAAAATGATTGATCCTTTTATAAATACATACTCTCCTATGTCCATTGTAAATTATTAATAACAAAATAAACATGTTTATTTTGTTATTAATAATTTACAATGGACATAGGAGAGTATATATTTATAAAAGGATCAATTAGCTTTAAATCATATCATTTATCAACATATATATATATATATATATATATATATATATATATATATAATATGTTGATAAATGATATG
>JARHVA010006310.1:390000-422500 GCA_037957365.1 Torreya grandis
ACCACTTTTCTAAGAATGATATCTCCTACATGAGTTTTAAAATATCCTAAACATAACTTATAGGAAAAAAAAAATAATAGAATGTAAAACCAATGTAAAATAAACATTATTTTGAAAATGAGATAAAAACTCAATATGAATCATTGATGTCAGGGATAAATCATGTTTTTTGTCTATAAATCATGAATTCTTAAACCCTAAAGCAAAGATCGAAAAGGAAACTAAACCATAAAAAAATATTCATGTTCCCTAATATGATTTTCCATATTTTTGTTAAATCAAATAAATGTATGAAGTGATTATAGGTATAAAACTAATAATATCATAATCCTAAAGAATAAAAATCATTAAAAATTTTGATTTTGATAGTTTACAACATATATAGAACTATTATTTTAGGAAAGCACTAAGAATAAAAGAAATTGCTCAAACTAGGATTTTATGTTGATTTTTCTAAATGTATGACAAAAAAATTAGTATAAGGGATGATTATGCATTATCAAAATTAGGAACAAAATCATAAACTATTTCTAGATACGTTTAGTTTAGGTGGACAATAGTGCAATCCATTCAACTCTAGTGACCATGGACTTGTCATGGTCAACTATGATAAGTAACTAGTAAAAAAACAAAAAAAAAAAGAAAGATTGTTGAAGATGACATATTAATAACAAGATTAGAGATTGATTTCGAATAGAACTAATATAGGAGGATAATAACATTTTTTACTTGAGCCAATTAACTTTAGACTTGTTTCATATATTTGTGCCAAAAAATTATAGTTGCACCTTTTTCACTTGTGTTCTATAATAAATATAAGATATCATAACTTGGATTATGTCATATTGGAATAATTTTTTTCCTTCTCTTGTCTTTAAAACTAATTGGGTAATTTTATATCTTGAAAATGTATAAAAATTAGTATAATGGGACGAGTTGACCTTAATCACCCCCTTGATGATTGATGATTGCTTATGTATCCAATACTCCAATGACAAAAATAATTCCCATGTATTTCTCCCCAATATAGTGATTTTGAATTATGTTCTTTGAATATGTGTCTTCTATTAGAAAATGAATTTAATAAATCTTGTATTTATTTTGGAAGCTCTTGAATTGGCTTATTTTTTGTCATTGTGAGTGTTCTTGAATATGGAGGGAATAGGGAATATTTTTTCAATATGCAATAGTGTGAATGTTTGAGCTATTTTGATACCATGTGGTGATAATGAATGACCTTTTATGTATATTTATAGGTGAACCTTTTGAAAATTTCTTTAGTTTACTTTATAAAACATGCATGAAGACCAAAATATTGATTCCAAATTAAAAATTAGCCATTATTTGGTGTAGTACATACCTAACATAAGTAGATAGGAGTATGAGATCACTCATATTTGCTTAATTTATACTTCTCTCAAAAGATCATGGAAATCCTAAAATATATATGGTATGAAGATGATTTTAGGCATCTTCAAAATTTTACATTGAATGTTTCATATACCAGTAATGGAAAACAAAGGGTAAAAACAAGATATAAATAAAATTCTTAGAGGAAAAGACAATAAGAGTCTTGTATTTATGCACAAATAATAAATTTTAGGACGTGTCTATAATTAGCATTGTCAAGTACCTATGATAAAATTTATGTGTCTACATTTTCCCCTAATTTATTCTATTAATGAAATTTCTAGAGCAATGGAGAAAAAAAAATGATCCTTAACATGTACAACACACTTAATATTTGAGTAGATACTTAAATTATGTAGGTTAATCAATATTAGTTAACCCTAAAATAACTCATGAAGTAGTAATTTTATTCATTTTAAATTTTGAAAAGGATAAAACTTTAAAAACTAAAAATTAGAAAGAGAGTAAGGAATGAGTACTCCTGTATGTAGATGAAACTAAATTTTCTATATAACATATAAGTGAAGATTGATATTTATTCCCCATTATTGAAGGACTTACATTTTTTTAACCAATGGTAAAATGAGAGTGATCAAGTTTCAATTTTAAATTTATATATAAAAAAAAAGATGAATAATTCTAACTCTCATGAATAAGTATTAATACCCATTGAACTAATAAACAAATGTGGAACAAAAATGGGTTCAATATAAGTGATGCCAAGGATATTGAGTTTCACTAGACTCAAACTTACATCACCCTAAATAGAATATGGAACCACAAAATGAGTTTTCTATTAGTAATTCCAAGGCCATTGAGCATCATTGAAACCCAAAATACAATACTCAAAAAATTAGAATCACACCACTATAGACAAATCTAAATTATATTTACATGATCAAAAGAGAATAAATAATACTTATGATCAAAGAATGACCACATTACTCATAAATTATATTTAAAATAGAACTTGGGACATTGAAAATGTGCATTAACAAGTATCATGAACTTCGCACTTTCAAACATTGAAATTCTAACATTGAATTAGCATAATTATGATTGAGTATCATGTTGTTGATTTCTTTCCATGTGATATATAATGATATGAACTATATAATCAATTGTAAGTATAATTTTAACCTTTAGTTTTGACCTTGTAATTATTTTGCATATGCCCCATGCATATGCACTCAAGTATGTATGATTCTTTACATTGAATTTGGATCTTTGAAATTTTTTACTCTTCTTATTGAATCTAATTTTTCATTATATTGAATCTTTGAGAACTTATAATATGTATTTTTGAAATTGTTTTTTGTATGTTTGAACCTATATGCTATTCTAAACATGTTCATGGAGGTTTAGATATCTAAGTCAAGCCCACTAGTTTCCCTCATTTTTAGATGAGGGTTGTAGCCTTAAATTCACTCATCTCAAAATAAGAGTTAATTGTATCATGTTATAAGGATAAAAACACATAGTAATTATGTGATATAAGTATTTTAATTTTCATTGAATCATGTATAAAATACATGGGTAAAATCATAATATTGTGCCCCATTTGAAAAAAAAAATTAAAAAATTAAATACAAAAAAAATACTAAAAAATACCCTATTTAAAAAAATAGATGTAAATGCACTGCATCTTTACATATACAAGCTAAAAACATATGCTATATTAATATAAATCACCCAAAATCAGATTATTTTGAGTGGATTATATAAGTATATTTGATATGTTTATGACAAAAATTGATACATGCTATTATTATTTGACTCATAATGAATGTGGGGCATACGAGTGTCATATCTAGATATATTTATCAATGAACCATGAAATAAAGTAACCATATTTGAATTAGAGTATGAAATAAAGGTGTGTGATATGTATCATTACACCAATAATCAATCTTACTAAGTAAAACAAGAATAACACAATGTCACACTATGTTACATAATATGGTGATGCATGAGCACCCTAGGAGTAAATCAATATTACATCATTTTTGAGTTTTAGTTTTATTTTTATTGAGTATTGAAGCATATCTAAGAAGATAGGGACATACAACATAGAATAACAATGCACACATTCTTTAATGAATCATGTGTATAATTTAAATTACACAAGACCACAATTCTAGCGCATAGAGGTATATTTTAGACACAAGTGCATGTTCTAGTGTGGAAGCTACTATAAATAAAAAATATTTTGACCTAGATACCACATCAGCCTAACAAGGTCACAAAAATCCCAAAATTTTAATTATAAAACATCAATATTGAAGGAAAGAACATGGAAATAAATGTTAACAAATGAGTTATTTAGTATTTTTTTGGCCTATTTGTATTCAAATCATCACTTGATAACTTGGCACATAGACATGGGCAAACCATTACTTAAATTATCATTAACATGGTATATAATTGATTGGTGGGAAAAGGGTGTTTGATTAACTTATAACATCTATAAATAGGAGTCTTGGGAACCATTAAAGATTCAATAATGTATGAAGGGGACAAAATCTACAAAAGAATTCAACGAGGAATGATTAGAGGACAAGAGAGGGAAATGGTGAGAAATGGAAATAGAAAAGGCCTAAATGTCTATATTTCATTATATTCTAAGTGATACATTATTGTAGAATTAAGGCCACCTAGATAAACTCCATAGTAATAGATTTGTAGCTTAGTTTGAAAGTAAAATGGATGCAAACTATATTAAGTAAGGAATAAAATATCTATATGTTATTATAATTGTGTATGAGTGTGTGTGTAATATTTCTTGGTTGCATGGATTGAAATATCTTCATTGGAAACCCAACTCATGACTACATCAATTTGGTGTTAAACTAGCATTTAAACCATGCTGAGTGTGAATGGGATTATCTATGGAGCATTTTAATTAGAAGACTTACAATAGTAGTGTGTACATTTAGAAGATAAGATGCCTCTAAGGAGAGTTTATAAAAGAGGAGCCATAGTTAATTGTATCATGGTCAGATTAGATGAAGTCTATGTCATTTTGTGTGTTATGAAAATATACCTAGATGATGTATATGAGGAGTAATAGTGAGTATTCATTCTAAGGAATGATGAGAGTGATGATGGTAGAGAAGGAAAACATGATAGAGGAGTTGAGGGTACTCAATCTAAAGGAGATGTAAACAAGTAGGTTGAATATGTGGAGTAAATCCTCTTTAGAGATATCTTTCACATTGGTAAGGGGAAAAAATGGACCTACCTTGTTTCTTAGAAATACTAAATCCAAAATAACTAGTCAATTGGAACAATGAAATGGAAGAATACTTTAAGTTTGAGGATATCAATGACATCAAGTGCATCAAAGTTCCATAGACAAATTTTAATGGAAATCCATGTAAATGATGTAAGGGAGTCTATATTAAACTAGATATAAGAGGAAAATCTAAGATAATAGGATGGGACAAGATGGTTTTCAAAATGAAATGAAAACTATTGCCTAGAGAATGTAAGATAGATCTATTCAAGAGTCTTCAAAACCTTAGGAAAAAGGACAAGTTAGTTAAAGATTAAACTAAAGATTTATATAATGGCACCATACAATATGTCCACAATGAATTAGATAAGGATAAGGCCACAAGATACATAAAATAATTGAACTTTGAAATCTAAAACTAATGATGTTTGGTTCAAATCCAAATGATTTAAAAGGTTATCAATTGGCACTTATAGTAGAGGATAAGTTGTCATGAATGCAAATAAATAGCATGTGAGGCATATTAATATACATAAAATAAGGGAGAATAGGTTCCAAGAGAACCAATCAAGGTAGGATGTATAAGTGTTGACCATGAAAAATGTGCATATTCAAGAATAAAGTGGGACATAATAGTTTGAATGAAAGAGATAACATAGGTAGAAAGTGGGTTATATTAGTCTTGATAAAGAGGTAAATTTATCCAAGGAAGGAGAAAAGTATTACTACGGATATTTTTATGATGATGACAAAAAGGACATAATTTTTTTGAATACCTACAAGCATAGAGTGAAGGTTATGAAAGGTTGTATGAAGTCATGCATAAAGGTCATTTTGATGAGGAATCTATTAGATCATTTGAAAATTCATAGGAAATCAAGCATGAAGAACTATTGATGTTTAAGAAAGCTTTTTTTAATGTACTGAAGGTATAAAAATAACCAATGCAAATAAAGAGTCCTTTTGAAACCACATGGAAGTCAGTTGGTAAGTGATGGAAAATGATAGTAGACAATGGTAGTATAGATAATTTAATTTCCAATGAAATGGTTGATAATTTGGGCCTAAATAAGCTAATGCATATAAACTGCTATTAATTTTCATTTTTTTAGAATAATCAACAAGCACGATTAAATGGCCAATGTCTACTGATATTCTATATAAGCACAGACCAAGATGAAGTGTGTTGTGATGTGATGTTAATGGATGTGTGTCATGTACTTTTGGGAGGACCCCAATATTTTTAATGTAAGCTGGTACATGATGGGTGTGAAATTACTTACCTCTTGGAAAAGGATGGTATAAACTATACCTTGAGGCCCTTAAGGATGATGAAGAAATAGGGTTTAATAGTGTGTGTACAAGAGTGTTGATGGTTTTAGATAAATAATTCTGAGAAAAGAGTGATAAGAGATTTGTTATGTTCTCATATCCAATATGGCATAAAATATTGGCACAAAATACAAAGATAAGAGGGAGGAAGTACTTAAATGAATATCAAAGAGTTACTATATGAGTTCGCTAAAATTTTCTCAAATAATTTTATAGAGAAGCTACTAGTAGTAAGGAACACTATCCATCATATGGATATAATTATAGGAGAATTTTTTGGAAATAATGTTGATCATAAGATGACACTAATGGAAAATGAGTAATTACAAAGACATGTACACATATTACTCAAGAGATTAATGATAAGATAAAGTTTTAGCCTATGTGTAGTACCCATAATATTGGGACTAAATAAGGATGGATAATGGACCATGTTCATAAACACATGATTGATAAATAAAAATTATGATAAATTATATATTCCCATTATTATGCATGGATGATATGATAGGATAATTGAGTTTTTAAAACTAATTGAATAAAATTAGATTTAAGATTAGATATAACTAGATCAAAATATACAAGTGATATGAATGGAAAAAACATTCAAAATAAAGGGAGGGTTGTATGAGTGGTTGGGCATGTTATTATAATTAACCAACATGCCTAGAATGTTCATAAGTTGATGAATAAAGTGTTGAATCCATTTATATGAATGTATATCATTGTGTACTTGGATGCCATTCTTGGGTTACAAAAATTTATAAGTAAATGTTTAACCATATAATATATATGTGGGAATCTAGGGTTAAGTGGGTAGAGATATCATAGGAAAAAGATGATATAGTATCTCTAAAGTAAGCTAATTATTTGAAAAATTCATATAGAACATATACTAATTTTGTTATTTTAAGATGGTAAAGATAGAAAGTAAAGTTATGCTAGATATTGAAATGATGATGAGAAAAAGATACTTGGTTATATTTAATGATAATATAGATTTAAATATAGAGTAGGTAGAAAGTAGACTAGATCTACATGCTAGAAATATTGCCTAATTCTATAAATTATACATATGTAGTCATAGACACTTGCATTGACATGAAATGGATACATCGATGTTGTTGAATGATTTCTACACATGTGTTTAGTAAAGAATAACTATAGAAACTTGATGCTATCACATATATACTTTTATTTTCAATGCCATCTTCACACTGGTGTATTTAGATCTGGGTCATGCATTATCAACACTTGTCAAATACAAAAACTATAGTTCTTCATCTTCATAATGCTTATGTGAAAAAATGAGTTAGTACGAAAATGGTTTTAATATCACCAAATACCCATATATCAATGAGTGATACCTAAATATCCACTACTTCAGGGAAGTCCTTAGTCTTATGTAGTTATCCCCTACATGTTGGGTTGTGTGAATCATGAAATGTATGATAATTAAAAACACTAGTGAATTAGCTTGTAACTTGTCAAATATGGCTCATGAAATACACCTTTATTACTTTAGACTTGTATATGTCATGTTCCTATGAATTATATGGAAATATAAGAAAATAGGGAAGTTTTTCTCACTTAAGTGATTGATACAATGCTTTTGGTAAGTTACCTTGGTCTATGCTAGGTCTTGAATGAATTAGGGTTAATATTGTATTTATGCCAATTAATTTAAATAATATCATGCATTCAATAACATAGCATAACCATTATGATAGATTTAACTTAAAAATTAGATGCCTTTAGGGTATTTGACACTTGTGTTATGATAGGAAATTTACATCGATGTAGGCATCTGACTAGGATGAAAGTGTCTAAGAAGCTAGAAAATAGATTCAAGTTGAAAACTTGTAGAGATGGAATATAGGTAAATTTATAATATTTTGGGTATGATAGAAATCCTAGGTCATCAAAATAACATTGGTTAGAATAAGAGATAACCAATTAGACACAAAGGTACAATGTATGTGAGCCTTTTAATAGTGGGAAAGGTCTAGAAGTTGAAGGTAAATATATGATATGTGTTTTCCAAGTGTATAATATTTTTTGGTGATACATAATTCATAAATATTTTCTACATTTAACCTCACTTTAATCTAGTAATTAAATTTCTAGTTTAAAGGAAAAGGAATGTGTACCTAGGTGTGTATAACACACCTTGTCTTTGCTTGCATCCAACTTGAGTGATTTTTTTCTGACTAACATACAACTAAGAGCATGTTATAGTATATAATATATGAATATAATATGAAATTGAAAGGTATTGAAATGATTGAAATTGAAATAGAGAAATGTTTAAGAGTACACCTATGTATTAATGTAACTGTCTTACAGTTTGGTAATCTTATTTGAAAGATGTATCATTATGAATTACTAAAATTGAGATTAGGAAAAATATAAATATGGAAAGTGAATATATCTAAAGATATAGAGAGATTTTAAGACATATGCCCCAATATTGTATAAAATATTATCTTCCACTTATCATCTGAGATTAGCTCAATTGTGCAACCCAATCATACTTATAACTTGGTGAGTGAAGGTGAACTAAGTCAACTCACACTATAAATATAGTTAGGCTAGATGATGTAATCAAGTACAACATATAATCTTATCAATATTGAGTAATTTAATAACCTCAACCATACCAAAATGTAAATTAATGACTACAGTAGATTATCTCAATGTAGTCCAAAAAATTTCATCTTGGTGGGTGACGATAGATCTTGAAAATGTTTATAATCTGAAACTAAGTTTTTTCAATATTAGGTGCACATTGCATAAAATATGCAAATTAGATATGTCTCATGTTAAAACTGCATATAAAAATGGTACTACTATATATAATTCTACTACAAATGTGTTTTTGAATCATATAATTTTTCAATTTGGCTAATTTGAAACTATTTATGTGTGGAGAACATGTTTTCAAAACATGCCTCCATTGTATATGGAGACATGTGAAAATTGAGATTATAAATCCTAAAAATGTTTGGAATTTGAATCTAAGTTTTTTCAATATTATGTGAATATTTTATAGAATATGCACATTAGATACGTCTCATGCTAAAAATACATATAAAATTGGTACCACTATATATAAGTCTACCACAAATGTGTATCTGAATCATATAATTTTTCAATTTGGCTAATTTGAAACTATTTACATGTGGAGAACATGTTTCTAAAACATGCCATGGGTGCATGTTTTGGAAACATGTTCTCCACACCTAAATAGTTTCAAATTAGCCAAATTGAAAAATTATGTGATTCATATACACATTTATGGTAGAATTATATACAGTGGTACCGTTGTTATATGCAATTTTAGTATGAGACATATCTAATATGCATATTCTATGTAATGTGTACCTAATATTGAAAAAACTTAGTTTTAGATTCTAATCATTTTTAGGATTCATAAAATGCCCCAACTATAATCTCAATTTGAGAACTAGTGTAGGTCTCAATGTGGAGGACATGTTTCCAAAACATTCCCCCACTATAATTGGAGAATGTTAAATATTGAATCAATGTCGATAATATGTTTATTAAACATGCATCCAATGTAATATGAAACTATAAAAAATGTGCACAACATGTTTTCATAACATGACCCCATTTTAATGTAAATTTAAGAAGTAATGTGAATGTCATGCCTCCATGGCATGGCCCCACTGATATTCGCCCCTTGAGATGAGGTAAGTATAAACTAATAGTTACCTTACCTCAAAATGATAAGATAACCATGTAAGTTGTGAATGTACCATGTAGCTTATAGAGGGAACATGTCTAGGTAGATATATCATTGAATCATGAATAATGTGATCACACCAAGTTATAAGATGCATGGTGTGAATCATGTAAACTTATATATAGTAAAAATATAAGCTCAACAAGAAATCAAGCACACACACAAGACCCCATAAAAATAAAATCAAGAGATAAAGATCTAAGGACATCACAAATAAGGGGCATGTTTAAGTTCTACACAATCAAAGGGATGCAACTTAGTCAAATGTCCACAAAATCAAGAATGACATCCAAATGACAACATACAACAAACAATGACATATTCAAATGTCAAAGCAATAAAAAAATGTAATAGGGCCAAAAATAATGGATCATATTCAAATGATCAAATAAGTAAGATAATAACAAGGAATGACACTTGAGGAAGTACATAAATGAAAACAGAAGCAACAAGCATAAATATATCATAATAGTCCATATATATGTGTGTTATCAAAAAATGTTAAGTACATATCATATCAAGTACACTATGAAATATTTTAACATAGATAAGGCATGCGTAAGTACATATATGAACCCAAATAGGATAATGTTAAATGAACACAAAATAATATAATTTAGATGTATCATGATCATATAGGCAGATGCCCCTAACATCCTAATGATGTGAGTAGAGGGAAAGCCCAACATATAAAATTACATAGATAATTTATATATGTATGTTTGTATCACACTCTAAATAACTATGAAATACAAGTGTATATCTAAAATATTGATGTGACATCTACCAACATGGAACCAACAATATATATGCTATGGAGCTAATAGAACATGAAAATGTAGAATATATTTTTGAATTTTTGAATTTTTTTTTATGTTTTTCATTTTAATAGAATATGTGAAAGGAATAAACTATCCTATGATCTCATTGAAATGATACTCATAGACATCTCACCACTATGAACCTAGTGTAATAACTTGGTTGCACACCTATGGAGCATATATAGGTGAAATAATTGTATATATAGTATTTGTGATGTTATATGTATGTAAAATAAGACTTTTTGGTTGTGAAGTAGAGATAATAGGATTAGGGTTTCATGTCACCCATCATCATATGGTCTCTCATTTATTTAGAGCAACAATAATAGGAACATGTGTAGGTTATTTGGATATTTAAATATGATGTGTAATGGATAATGATTATGTGGAATGAGCTATGGATCTCTTAAGTAATGATCTCTCAAGTACTAGTCACCTATTAAATGAGATTGCTTATTACTTACCCTTTTGCATAATATTAACCTTAGCAGGTTTGACAATTAACTTCCTGGGTGTAGATTTATCTTGCTCAAGAGGATGTTCATATGGGATTCCAAAAATGGAAATTACATAATTGGCATGAATGTATTTAACACACCCATCCATTATTGAAGGTACTAATCAAATTATATATATCTAATGTAATACTAATATAATATTAAATACACCCATGTAGTTTATACTATTTAAGGTATTAACCACATGTGAAGGACACCCTATTAAGGCAAGTCAATTTAACATTGGTATTATCATGATTCATATGATTAGGTTCATCATTTGTTTTACACATATTATGTGGTAGGAGGGGAAGCTCAATTTTTTTAATAGGAATGGATCCAAGTATAGGACTATACTTAGGTTTCATAAAAAATAATAAAAGTTGGAAAATAAAAACTACAACAGTCTAAAATCCTAGAAAACTGAAAACCCTAGGAATCTAATTTTTTATATTCATACGAATCAAGTTCACTAAATGTTTGAACCTAAAATATAGACATGGGAATTGAGGGTTACAGGGGTAGAGATAGCCTAGGTAAAAGGATGGTAGACTACCTCAAAATTGGGCCATTTGTTTTCAAAACTTAAATAAAATGTATATTTAATTTATTATGCTAAGATGCTAAAGATCAAAAGTACAACTATGCTAGATATTGTAATGATAATGAAAAAAAGATATCTATCTAGATATGATGTTAATATTGATATGGATATATAATAGGTATAAGGTAGACTAGATATATATTTTAGAACATTCTCTTGATTGAGGAAATTATAGATCTATAGCCATACAAAATTACATAGATATGGGAGGGTTGCATCAATAGTACTATCTGACTTAGATGAAAGTATTCAATATATAATACCTACTAAAATTATATTCAACAACCTATATTCTTATACATTCTGTGTCACCTTCACTCTATTGTATTTAGATCTTGGTCATGGAATGTCTCTTCTTATCAAATAACAAAACCCTAATTCTTCATCTTCATAGTGGTTGTGGGAAAAAGGGGTTAGTAGGAACATGGAATTGAGATGCCCCATATACACCTATGTCAATGAGTTTTTACTACATAGACAATAATAGAAATAGGGCCTCATAATTATGTATTTATACGCTACATGTTGGCTTGTGTATGAATCATGTAATGTGTGATAAGTAAGCACATAACTTGGCAAATATGGCTCATGTAATGCTCCTTCAATACTTCAAACCTATAGAAGTGATGTCCCTATGAATGATATGTAAATGGGTGAAAAAATGGAAGATTTTTTTATTTGAGTGCTTGATATAATGATTTGTGTAAGTTACCTTGGTATGTGATATGTCTTTTATAGGTCCCGAATGAATGATGGTGGATCTTATATTATACCAATTGATTTATAAAGTATATTGAATTGAAAAAATTAGGTCAACCATTAAGATACTTTTAATTTTAAAATTGGATAAGTTTAGGTCACTGTATACTTACATTGGGATAACACACTTGTATCGACATAGGCTTTTGGTTTAGATGCAAGTTTCTATCCAGATGGAAAATAGGTGCAGGTCTAAAACTTGAAAATGTGGAATATAAGTAGGTTTATAACATTATGGTTATGATATAAGTATTGGATCATCATAATATCATTTATTGGATTAATATATATGAAATTGGGCACAAATACATAGTTTATGTGAGCCTTTTGGCAATGGGATATGTTTAGAAGTTGAAGGTACATCTGTGATATGTATTTTTCAAGTGTACAAGACTAAAGTGATATATAATTCAAAAATAATGTCTAAAGTAACATATGGTGCCTCTATGTAATGTGTTGAAGAGGTTTCACAAAGATACGTTAATGATTAATGTGGATAAGTGTAGCTTTATGAAAAAATAATTAATATACCTAGGTTTCATAATTTCCATGTAGGGATTGAGAATGGGCCTTGAGAATGTGTTCACAACATTAGAGTGCTCATTAACAAGAAGTTCCTTTAAGGTGTAAATTTTTGATTATTTAAATATATTCTATAATAAGTTCATAAGTAACTTTAGTGGAATATGTGTCATAATCATGGAGTCATTGTGAGGTTACCTTAAGGCATTTGTCTTGATGGAATAAGTAGAGTGAAGTTTCCATTATCTAAATAAGAATGTGTCAAAGTATCTAGTTTTGGTACTACCTGATTCCAACAAATTATTCTAAGTGGATTGTGATTCAAGTGGTGGAATGATAAGTTTATTAAAAATCTAATAAATAAGGTCCATATACTATTTTAGTAAGAAACTAAATGATTGAAAACATTGACATTCATTTTATGATCAATATTTCTATACAAGAATGAATGTGCTCAAGAAGTAGAGGCATTGTTTATTTCCTAAACATTTTTTATTATATATATAACACTAGGAACTATAATCAATCAATAGTCAGGTAAATTTAAATCAAAGGCATATGAAATGGGCAGAAAATTTGTAGAGTTACACATTTGTGTTAAAGCATTGAAGTGAAAGATCAAACAAGGTTACAGATGCACTAAGAAGGAGAGCATTGGTGATGAATAAGATGAGGATCAAGGTATTGTATTTGATTAAATAAAAGAATTCATATGCATATGATGAATATTTTTTAAAAGTGTGGAGAGTTGTGCAAAATTGATGAGTGTGGATCAGACACTATGGCTAGACCATGTGATTCAAGATAAAATGATTTTCAAAGGAATGCAATTATTTATAACCATGGGATCAATGAACTAATATGTAATAAAAAAAATCATAGTGTAGGATTAGCCAAGCACTTTGGAGGTGATAATATTCTCACACTAGTAGTTAAAAGTGATTATTAGCCAAATATGGGCTATAATGTATTTATTTATGTGTGAATGTGTCATATTTATTAGTTGACTAATGGAAGAATCCATAGTACAGGTTTATACCAACCCTTAACTATGCCTTATAGATCATGTGAATATGTGACCATATAATTTGTACTTGGATTACCAAAAACACAGATACGTAATCATTCCATTTTTGTTGCAGTAGATCATTTTTTTAATATTGCACATTTAATTTCTTGTAAGAAGACTAGTGATGTGGCCAATAATGCCACTTTTTTAATTCAGATATGTAATGAGGTGACATGGAATACCACACAACATAATTATAGGTAGAGACACAAAGTTTTTTGGACATTATTTTTGAAAATTATGGAATAAATTGGAGACAAGGAGGAACTATAATTTTTTATACCATTCAAAAAAGAGAGGGTAAACTAAGGTTTTTAATAGAATCCTTGGAAATTTACTAAGATGTTTAGTAAGAGCAAAGTTGTTGTAGTGCGATATGATATTGGCATAGGATAAATTTGCATAAATAAATTCTATTAATTGAATCATAGGGAAAACATTTTAATAGGTTGTTTGTGGATTTTAATCTAGAGAGGTTTTCAAATTAATGAAGATAGATGAGGCACATTTAAATTATGTTCAGATAGAATAATATTCAGAGTATATGTGAAATCTACATGAACACATGAAGTAAAAACATGAGAAAATAATCTTAAGTTACCAGTAACACATACATGAGAAACACATAAGGAATGAGTTCAAGGTATGGGATGTCATGTTAACACATTTATGCAAGGAAATATTTTCATGATGTACCTATCACAAGTTGAAGCTAAATAAGATAATACCAAGTATGGTGTTGTGAAATTTTTCCACTAATGCATATGATATAAAATATACAAAAGGTATAAATATATAACTCATATTTAACATATCATATTTTTATGGTTTTCATGAAGTGCTAAGGTAAAGTGAAGAAAAATAAAAAGAGGGACAAATTATAAACTAGAGAATGAATTTTCTATAAAATGAGAGGAAATAAATAAAATTCATTTTAGACTTTAGGCTAGTGAAAAGGATGTGCAAAAAATAATATAAGTACTTGGTAAAATGAAAGAATCATTCAATATAAAATGTATCGTTGTAATATCTTGAATTAATTATCCATTATGGCTATGATATTGTAAATTTCAACTTATTATCTAGGTCTCACATTCCATTTACCTGGGGTGTCTTATGTAGGAGCACCCCAGGTACAAAAAAATATTGAATTAATTTTTTATTTTAGTTTTATTTTAACTAAGTGTTTAAGCTCATCTATGAAACTAAGGATATCTAGTATAAAAAATAATCATAAATTTTTTGGAAGGAACCATGTGTGTAATTTAAAGTACACATTTGCATCCTTCTAGAACGTAGAGGAATAGTTTTGACATAAGTGTCCAATATGGATGGAAAACTACTAGAAAGTCAACATATTTTAACCTAGATGCCATTTCACCCTAATAGCGTAAAACCACTACCACATTTTGAATTAACATAAGTCAACACCGAATGTGGGAGCCCATTAATAAATGTGAACAAATCAGTTAGTTGGAATTTGGGTGGCCTAATTGTGTTTGAATCCTCATCCACTAAATTGTCTTGTATAAATCATAAAACCATTACTTAACTTATTATTAACATGGTAAATAATAAATTGGGGTGGTGGAAAGTCATTTGATTATCTTCCTAGGTATATAAAAATGACGAGAAACATTCAATTGATAGTTGTATGAGGATGGGAGAAAATCTAATGAAATTTTTAGTAAATAATGGCTGGAAGGTAAGAGAGGTAAATAGTGAGAAAGGGAAGGATAAAAGGATTAAAGGTTCACATTCAATATTATTTTGAGGTTTATACTAATGTATAATTGAGGTCACCTAGATCAACTCGAGTATAATAGGGTCATATCTTAGGTTGAAATGAAATTGAATGTATTATGTTTTGAGTAAGAAATCAAATATTATCAAGTTTTTTTAATTGTATACAAGGGTATGTTTGTGTAATATTTATTTATTTCATGGTTTATATTATATTCATTATTAAACTAATTTATTACCATATCATAAAGTCAAGGGACCAATAAAATGGGCCTATTCAAATTTTGCACATAGTTTATGGCCAAATTTCATAAGTATGCCAAAAAAAAAACTTATATAAATGTCCAAGATATTTAAATTCAATGTAAAAAATACAAACCAATTAATTAATAAATGTATATCAAGAAGCATAGAAAAAGAGAATACTGGTCTATTTCATCCATATGTATCATTGTCATATCATAAAATAAATTATATATGCATATAACACAATTTTAGATTTAATTAAGTAGGAAGAGACTAATAATATATGTAGCTTGAAATGGTTTAGAGGTCATAAATATATAAAATTTTATAATATAACCTATATATTTAGGTGCCTTCAGTATAGACATGGAAACTAGGTAGAAGGAAAACCAACATGTAAGATTTTAAGTATAATGTAAGTCCTACATCACACTCATATATGATGAAATGCATGTCTGTATTGAAAAGATTATGTTATAAAAAAAATTAATAAATAACATATGTAAATAAGTAAACCATCTCATGTCATGCTCAGGTCTTGATTGTTTATTTTTCAAAAAAAAATGATTGTTTTTCATATAATGTATGTCCTACATCACACTCATATATCTGATGAAATGCATGTCTGTATTGAAAAGATTATGTTATTAGAAAAAAATAATAAATAACATATGTAAATAAGTAAACCATCTCATGTCATGCTTAGGTCTTGATTGTTTATTTTTCAAAAAAATTGATTATATATATATATATATATATGACTATGAAAAACATTAATTTATGTTGATTTGTTACATTATATATATATTTATGTAACATATCAACATAAATTAATGTTTTTCATAGTTATATATATATATATATATATATATATATATATATATATATATATATATAACTATGAAAACAATTAATTTATGTTGATATGTTACAATATAAATATATATATATATATATATATATATATATATATATATATATATATATGTAACATATCAACATAAATTAATGTTTTTCATAGTTTTATTTATAATTTTCCCTTAAATTCTATTTAGATGTTAGGCTCATATATATATATATATATATATATATATATATATATATATATATATATATATATATATATGTAACATATCGACATAAATTAATGTTTTTCATAGTTTTATTTATAATTTTCCCTTAAATTCTATTTAGATGTTAGGCTCCTATACCTACCTTTCAGTAACCATAAATTGACCCAATCAATTAGATTTAAACTTGACTTTGTTTTCATTGTCTACATTAGTATTCTTCTAATTTTATTTTTAGAATAATTAATTATATCATAGTATAATTTAGATAAATATTTAATTGGTGCTATTGAAAAACCTATCATATTATCTATGATGGTTAGTTGGATTTCTAAACTTCATAATAATATGCATCATAAATTAGAAGACAATTTTGTAAATATAAGGAGCTACATATAGTATGTTGTATCTATAAAATAAATCCATATCTTTAATGGAAGATTAATGAATTAATTTAATAAATTCTATTTTTTCTTTCATTTTTGGTATCAAATAAAGATATCAAGGATATCAGGGAGAAGTGATAATTTTATTAAGGAGCTTTAGGATCTCAAATGTATCACAATAGAAGGAGCTATGCACCATTTATTTCTTCATATTTTTTGTTCTTATATTTAGATATACTATATTTAATTTTTATATCTCCTACTCATTCCAAAAATTACTTCACATGATATAAATCCATCATATAGATTCAAAGGAGGAAGTAAATTCATTCATTTACTATCTAGGTATCATTAGCCACTCTTCTCTAGGTACCATGGTGCCATTCTTCTCTAGGTATGTGAAAAAGAAGAATTATCAACCTTTATATATACCCAACATTACATGAAAGAGACACTAAATCATGTGAGAGGAGAGTGGCACATGGTATCTATATAATACATTAAAATGATTCATTCATGTACTATCTAGGTACCATGTTACACTCTTCTCTCACATGACTTAATATCCATTTCATTTACTAATGGGTATATAAAAAGGAGAAGAATTTTCCACTTACCAGTAAGTATATGATATGATAGATAACATAGAAAGGTTGTATATATCATTTTAATGATATATAAATTGATACCAATTAGAGTAATAGGGATCCAATCCATCTCCCATAAATGTTTTTGTTTAAATGGATGTAAATGGTCAAAGATTTATTATGCCAGGTTCACAACTTATTTGTGGTGAAAACTATGTTATATGGAAAGCCAAGGTGAAACACACCTATAATTTTAATATATTTGGTCACTTATTCAAAATGCAAATAACCTACATGAGACAAGTGTTTACCAAAAACATAAGTTTGTAAAATTAAACCATAAGGTAAAGTTAGTCATTATGTTTGGGGTATCATATGAGGTACAACATCATATCTAAATTGATAATTTTGGCAAATAAACATGGGAAAAATTCAACAATATTTATGAGGATAAGAATTACAATACCATTGTTGATCTACAAAGATAGTTTCATTATATCAATTTTAAGATAATTTAAAATTTTGAAATTTTTATTGAGCATTTTACAACATTGTGAGCCTCATTCTAAGATTTGAATTAATAAGTTTAAGATTAATCCTTGTTACATGATATTTTGAGATCATTAACCCTTAAATTATGCAATTATTTATATGACAAACATAATTTAGGAGATCCCTTCTCCTAATTAAATTTGGTACATGGATTGTATTGCCACAAGGCACATGACTAGATGTAATTTTTTTTTCACAAATTTGAACCATTAATTATATCATGGTAATTTAACTATTTAATATGATACATCATATATTTTTCAAGGTACATATGACATTTCCTTACCATTTTGTAATTATGGATTTCCACTTACTGATGTCCCATATGTTTCAAGATTAAAAAAATGTCATATGTAAATTAATTACTTGATCACAACCTTATAATTAAATTTGATCATAAAAATAAAAAAAATTAAAATGTGTTTCATTTGAGACAAGTCTTTAAGCTCAATTTGTTTTCATTAGCTTCAAATGTAGCAAACAAAATTCGCTTGATGTTGTCCATAAATACAATAAATCTCTAGTTGTCAGAGATATAGACTCAACCAGTCTATAGCACATGGGATATGGATGTTTGAGATTTGGGTACCTTATTAAAATATGTAGATCTAGCATTGTGAGTGACATTCCATCACTTAATAAATATCACTAATCTATGCTCTAGTTTTTTAGTTTGAAAATAATATAAAGATTTATTTGGCATAATTACATATAGGTATACTTGTCTATTTGATCTTGTGCACACAAATCTAGTAGATATTTCATTGTTAGTGTTAGTGGATTTAAATATTTTCATATGTTTATTTATTATTACTCATGAAAAATGTTGATATATTTATTTAAGATCAAGGATCAAGCCTTCTAATTCTCTAAAGAGTTCAAATCCCTAGTTTAATGATAATATGATCATCACATACATATGCTCCACTTAGATCCTAAGGGGAATATAATATCAATGGACTCTTTATATTTTTGAAGGCACATGACATTCACCATCAAATAACTACTCCTTATATGCAACAAGAATGTGTTGATGAGAAACTTAATCATACCATTTTCTAAATTATATGATGTGTGTTGAATGAGTCCACCTAACACATCCATATTAGGCATAAGTAACTTACAAAATGGTTTACTTATTTAACCATACTTCCACCAAGCATCTTCATATTTTCACTTTAAAAAAATTATGGTTGGGGGATAAACCTTTTATCTCTCATATTCATGTTAATGGTTTCAAATCACATATGTACATTCCAAAGAAGAAGACGAAAATATTTAATGAAAATACTTAGAATGTGTATTTATTGGTTATGGTAAAAATTTGAAGGCTTGCAGACTCATAGATCCTAATGCTAAGAAGTTATATATCAACAAAGATGTCTTTAATGAGAAGGGTCTATCCAATCCATCTTCAACACATATACCTATTACAATCTTTAGTCATGTAAACATTCAGAATTTTGATAATTATAGTTAGGATGAGGACAATGATGATGACCAACCATGTACTTGGGCACTATCACCCACTAATATTGTTAAACATATGACAAAATGGTATATAAGTACAATTTGATAAGCTAAATTAGATGGAGTCCTGGACAATTCAACTTCAGGACCAATAACTTATAGCATGGCTCCTAAAGAGGTGAAATTGGCCCTTATGATCATAGCTCCATAATACTATGAACCCTCAATAGGTATGAATCCCAAAAATAAAATCCTTGTAAATAATCCATGAATTTAAAATATTAGTCATTAATGAATAAAAATACATGGCAACTTCTTGATCTTACAATAAGGAAGAATCCTATCAATTACAAGTAGGTATTTAAAGACAGAATAAAAAGTATATGGAAACATTGATAAGTAAAAAAATGACTCATAGAAAATATGAGCACACAAAATTAATTAATATAATATGAGGATAATATTATTCTAAAAACTAAGATAAATACTATCATAATGGTCTTTGATATCGATGTATAATTTGGATGGAAATTACACTAGATGGACTAAATAACTACCTTTATGAATGGAATTTTTAAAAAAGAGGTATACATGACCCAACTAAAGGGTTTTTTAAAACTTGGTAAAGAATAAAATGTTTTTAGACTCCGCTATTGTAATTTATGCAACAAAGAATGATCTCAAGTCATCTTTTGACATGGCATCTCTACTACACCAATGTCTTGGTTTAGAAGTATGACAAAAGGAGAAACACATATTTATATCTCAAATGAATTATATTAATACTATGATATATAAATTCAAGTTAAAGTATTGTAATCCTATTAAAACACCCATAGAGACAAGACATCAATTGTCTCATTCAAATCCATCACCACCTGTAAATACCACTCTATATTATCAATTGATTGGGAGTCTTATTTACCTAACTTACACTATGCCAAATATCATTTATGTTGTTAGTTATATTTAAAATTTAATACAGGAACCAAATGTGAGTCATTATAAATCATGGCCTAGAATATAAAAAGAATGATAAGTTCTTCTTGGTAGGATACATAGATGTAGATCATGCAGGCTCTATTGATGATACAAAATCCTTATTAAAGTTAGTTTTTTCTCATATCTAGTCCTATCTCATGGGAGATTAAGAATAAATCTTTTGTTTCTCAATATTACATTGAGGTATAATATCATGCAATTGGAGGAGTTGCCTATGAAGTGATATGACTATGTCACATAATTTAATGATTGGGACTACCATAAGAATAGTAGATGATTATGTATTGTCACAATAAAGGTGTTTTGAACCTTACTCAAAATCCTATGTTTTATGAGAGCATGAAAACAATCAAATTTAAAGTCCATTTCATACATGAGAATTTTCAACAACACAACATTCAACTCCACTTTTTCCCCATTCAAGATTAGTGTGCATATTTATTTACCAAGTAACTTTCACGTGAAAATGTTGGGGCATGAAAACTTTCTCACTTTTAATCTTAATACTATGATGAATTAGGGGCGGGGGAATCTTAGAATAATATTATATACATTAAATAAATTTTTGATTGGTGTTATTAAAACACTTACTCTAGTTTCTACTTTGGTTAGTTTGGGTCCTAAAAACTAGAATAATATGCATTGTATATTAGAATTTATCCTCCTAAATAAAATGATAAAAATATAGTATGTTGTATCTATAAAATAGCTACATCTTTTTTATTGAATATTAATGCAAGTAATTAAATAAATTCTATTTTCCTCTCATACTCCCTTAAGTATTAAATCCCCAATTTGGAAATCATGAGTACGAATATTATTTTTGTATGATCTTGATAAAATTTGAGATATTTAATAGCTTAAATACATTATTTTTGATAATTTATAATTTATGCAACCATTTTTACTGATATACATTATCATTATTGATGTCTTTTAAGAGATTTATATAGAAGGAAATTAAAAATATAGATGAATTATTGATTCTATCTCATAGGCAAGAGAGTATGGTGTAACATTAGTTTTTGTATACATGCTTGTGAAATATTACAAATATATGCCATTTTTTTAAAAGAATTTTTATTAAGATTTTGATGATTATCTTATTTTTCACTTTTTCTTATCCATTTCCTTGCGGGTAATATGGATTAGATAAAATTTAATGAAATTTTAATTTATCACCGAATCCCTTAACTATTTTATTTTTGAAGTATGATCCATTTTTGGTTAAAATATATTATGGTAATTTAAATTGTGAAATAATATGTCTCATTCAAAAGTGACATATATCCTCTCTTGTCCTAAACTCTAAATTTATGGTATTGACAAATTTTGTAAAATATTTTATGGTTTTAATAATGAGCTTGTGACCATATGAAGATTTTGGATTTATTTTCCCAATGAAATCAAAGACCCATAAGAGAATGGGTAAGGTGAAATAGAAGGCTTAAATTGATATGATGTAGCATGATTTAGGTAGCTATGCTTATGACATTTTTTTTTTCATGTCCATGAATTTATTATTTCATTGTAGGTCAATAATAATCTTATCTTAATAATTTTTAATACATGGCCTTGGCAATGAAGGGAAATCCAATTTCACTCTAGTGTACTTCAAATAAGGCTATTTAAGCTTATTCTTGGCTTAAAAATTGAAGTAACTTTCTACCAAATGATGATTTAAATAAATATATTCCAATGAAAACATAACACAATACTTCTTGTTGTAATTTGCATTTAAAATCATGTGTAGCATTTTATGGGATAATAGCCTAAAATAATAAATTTTATATCACTATACCATTATGAGTTTACTACATCATGGGTAACTGTAAATGCTTCCAAAGCATCTAAATCTATTTTAGTGACTCATGGGTGTCTTAATTGATGAGTAGTGGAAGTTACATGTTTTCTTTTTTTGATGTTGATAGGGACCAAGGAAGATAAAATGGCCATTGGTTCAACATTACTATTTTACTTGAATGGTATTATTTCTATTGATAATGTATCAAAGTGCATCATTAATTTTTCTTACCATTTCTTTGTATGGGTTTTAATTTCATTATTTAGTTTGACAAATATCCAAAACTTGATTAAATACGAAATAATAATCTCAATATGATTTTAGATATTTTATTTTAAATTGTGTCCTAGACAAACTTAGTATTAAATAATTACATTCTTTTATATTGTTTGTACATCAAAATACCAAGAGAAATTATAATGGTAATGGTTGACCTTGGGGAATAATGAAGACTATCTCTATTCCTACACTAATGACACACTTTGAACTATCAAATCACATGGTCCATGTATCATTATCAATGTTGTATATAGTGAATTCATCATGAAAATCATCATTCATTGGTGATGTGCCCAATAATGGAGCTACTTATAGATAATATGAAATATTTTTCCATATATTTTACTTATGAGATATGAATTTTAGGTCATGTTACTTGAGTAACATTACCAAGTTGGTGATGCAACCTGGTAAATATGACTTCCACATGAGAAAATTTATTGGGTCCACCTTTATGATAACTTGTGTTTGAATATCAAGAATATAATGTTTTAATTTTTATTTTTTAAATATTAGAGCTCAACATAAATTTTACATTGTAGTATAATTTTTTCATAAACAACTAATGTATGAATGAAGTATTAAATGGTGTGTTTTATATGATCATCATCATAGTTCATGAGTAAATATTCTAAGTCATGTTATGTGAATGAGATATGTAATAGTATAGGTCTACCTGATATTAGAGGCATGATAATAAGTAGATTAAATTTGCAGATATTATTTAACTATATCAAAACTTTGTTCAAAACTAACATCACATTATAATGTTTTTTATTTTATTTATTAGGTGTGTTAAATATTGCATCTTTTTGACCAAATGAGACAAAACCATCTTATTTATTGAATTTTTATTTTTCAGGATTAAAATGATTCAAACCTATTCTAGGAGGCATATTGATGATATCTTTGCTTTTTTGGGATCTACTTCAATGCCTCTTTGATATATGATATAACTAAGTGATTTTATTGATGTAATTCCAAATAATCCCTTTTTTTTTTAATGTGGACATACATTAATTTGTCATAGTCTCTCAAATATATGTTTTAGATATATATCATGATCATGTCAATGCTTTGATTTTAAAAGTAAGTCATCACATAATATCCAACAATCTTGTGTATATAATTATGTGTTACGATCCCCCCTTGTGCACATTTACATGAATACTAAGCTATAATATTATCATGTGTATAGTTTATTTCTGCACTTCCTTACTTAGTTGGACTATAGTATTGTTTCTAATCCTATGCTATTGGGATTTAGGTTGATATACATATCATGTTTGTAATTCTACACTTGATGATGTACGAACTATGGATGTACTCAATATATTTATCATGTTATAATTATACATTGGTGATATATGGATTACTTGATGTAATTGATAGTTGATTATAGTTCCTTATTGATTTATAATTTTATTGATTTTCTAGATCAGATACTACTAATGGATTCACTCAATGGTTGTAGGTGCTAACTATGAACTGAGATGGATGTTGGTATTGGGTTTTGGGGTAATGAAGTGGTTCTGAGCAGTTAGATGAATTTTTATAGGTAACCTGGTATGCTTGATTAGTGTTATGCCTTTGGCTAATTGTGTTATTCATTATGTAGTCACATTTTATATTGCCTTATTGTGTTTCACTATTTATGTCTTATTGTATTATTATTTGCTCCTATGTGGTTGTTTGGTGTTGATTTTGTCTATTCCGACTTATCTTTTCTCTCTCTTATGTGTACTCTTCACGACTCTAGCTCTACTAGACTCAACCTCACTTACCTCAAACTCCCTAAGGACCTACCTAGGCCTACATCTTGATGACTCCCCTTCATCATGGTTTATTTCATAGGTGACTTCTTGGTTATTAATTCCTTGATTAATTAGGCACTATGGTATTTAAACATTTAATAACATTAAAATAATATCCATCTTATTATTTTAATTTTTACTATTTTCCCCTTATATTTTTTGGCTTTTAAATATTTATTGGAATTTAAAATATTATATATTTTATTATTTTAATGGTCATTACTTACCTCAAATTTTTATTGTCTTATTGGCTCAAATTTTGAAAAGAGATCATTAATGACCATTGACCTTAGAGAGCTTGGTGTAGAGGGAGGAGGTTGTTTGGGGTAGTTGGTTGACAGGTTTGGGGAGAGATTTTTCTCTCTCTATAATCAATGTGAGAGGGGGAAGAGAAGGGAAGGAGGACATGTAGAGGTAGGGAGGATTAAAAAAAACATAGAAGAAAAAATAAAATGTAGGGGGTGCTAAAAGGATGAATTATGTAGGAAGGAAGAAACACATAAGGGAAAAAAGATAAAAATAATAGAGGATATGTAGGAAAGGAAAATGCATGAGTAAATGGCAGAAAGAAAAATGTGGGGAAGGGGATTGGCTATTACTAATGTGTAAAAATCTGGTTTGGGGGTTGATTCACATGGTTAGAAGTGACGTGGACCTAGTTATTAACATGCAACATTAATGTGTTATCCTTTCCATACATTGAATAAGTGAGTTATTTGTCTTACCACCAATTATTTCCTAGAATATATTTGACTATTGTAAAGGACATTACATATATGTATTTTACATAATTCCTTGGGTATAAAAACATAAAAACTAAAGATTAATTTATTAATTATTTTATCTTGCACAATTATTTGGGATTTCCTTTCTACCTAAGAATGCAGATTATATTAATGGGATGTGCATTCTAACATCATTATATAATTGTCAAGAACCTAGAAAATTTAAACCATGTTGTTGCATTTAATTGGTTGAGTGAAAATGGAGTCATTGCCCATTGATTATGAGGAACACCATAAATAATGGCAAGCTATGTTGTTTACTTTTGTGCATCTAAATGAGTAATTTTAGTTTTGAAAACCCCTAGCCTTGGTCCCCCACAACCTCTTATTTATATATATATATATATATATATATATATATATATATATATTACACTTGGATATATATGATAGATGCCATACCCTATTCTAAGTAGTCACAGTTATGATAGAGTCGATTATGGCTAAAATAAAAGGAACATCTTAGTTTACATTTAATCCTTAAAGTGGATTATTCCCATTACATTATATTTATTAGAATTAAAGTAATATGACCTAGGTCTTAAAAATCTTAATAACAGACTCTGTTATTTGATTTTTACATAGTCCCTGAATGTGAAAAATCAATTTGAGAGCATCTTAAACATTTAAGACAATTTTGATTAGTGGTTATTATTTATTTGTCTGATTTTGGATAACCAATTTAGGATTTAACCAATTGCATGGGAAGAATAATATTTTGGTATATTTATTTAATCTCTCAATGTAAAAGGTTGGTTTGGTTGTAATTTGTCAATATAGTTGAGTTGTTGGAGAGTTTGGGTCTTTAAACTTACTTATTTCTACTCAGGATTCTACTTGTTCTGGCCACATTTGGTATTGAATGGCATGATTATAATCTTATGGTTTTGCCTTAGATAGTGTTAAATACCCTTACATTTGATTTATGTTGAATCCATTCTATGAGAGATGAGTTCGACATGCTTAATCCTTTTAACAATTGGTTATTGTGGTCCCTTGTATAAGATGCTTAATTAAAAAGTACCTATGTATGGATTTGATTGGAACCATTTATGTCTTAATATTGAATGATTAAATAATATTGGGATTTGATATGAGATCTATATGTTTATATATTATGGAGCCATAATATTTGGGAAAAAGCTTGTCAGTATCATCTTTTTATAAGAGGGTCTTTGATTTTTAATTAAATCATTCTAAGTGACCTACTACTCCATTTAGTAATGCATATTAAATAGATGTTGATATTTAGGGATCATATGAGGTCAAGAGACCTCATGATTATCCTCCAAACCTTTTATATCAATCATTGGCTTTTAAATCATCTTTGTTTTTTAGAATTCCTATTATATTATTTATTACCTTTTTTGAACTTATTGGCATTATTGAAAATTTAAGATGAATGTGTGGACTAAGTGTTTTATGATCCCTATTTCATTTTTGAATCGATTATTATTTATAATTGATTATGGTCTTAATTGATTGTTGGAGTCCTTCATTGCTGCCATGGGATTGTTGTATGGTTGAGTTTTTTGTTTATCATGCTTGGTTGATTTTCTTATTGGATCTTGACTAGGTGGCTTATAATGGTTGAGTTATACATTATAATTTTTGTCTTTGATTGCATGGAGTGTACCCTTGATGGTGTTCATGCCTTTTTTTGTTGTATGTTATTTTGTTGTGATGTCCTTTAGTTTGGAATCCATATTTCTTAGAATTTCCTCCTTAACCTTGATTGTCGATGGTTGGGCTCATAGGGCTGGTTGGGAGGGTTTGTATAATTTATTTATATTTTGCTCCATGCTTAGATGATCTTATGAACATATGAAGTAAGTTGGTAATGAATTATTTATGTTTTTTATGCATTATTTAATTAATGGATAATGTTTAATGGTTATTTGACTTACTATCATAGTTGATATTTTATCCTGATTTGATATTAGTTATATATTTTGATATGTTAACCTATGTTGATAGAACGTGAGAAGAGGAATACAAGCTTAAATAACTTGAATATGAAATTGTTATCTTGATGAAGGTGACTCATATCGTATGACAAGTTATTGGATGCTTAATTAGTGTCTCTTCCTATATCTATAGTATGTTGTTGATATACTAATGTGTAATTACTCTTGATTTAATCATGTGATCTTATTAAGTTATCATAGACTTTATGTTGTCACTAATTTAGAGTAACCCTTGGACTATATCATTATATTGTGGGTTTCTTGACTAGTCATATAATCTTATTCAACAGAATAAGATGATTTGATAGGTAGTACGAGTAAAGTTACTCTAGCATATACAATGGTTACTTGACATAGAAGCCTGCAACTTTATTATTAAGGTATATTGGAGTAATGATTGCCATTGATGTATTTCATTAGGTCATTTATTTTGGTGTTGGGCATACTTGTGTATTTTGTCTTGGATTATTAGGAAGCTAGAATCTTATGTTGAATGTTATCTATTGTAAGATTCTTTAAAAAATTCCTTGGACATATTTTTACATGTTTGTGGCTCATTTATTTCATGTATGTTGGAATTAACCCTTATGTTAACATAAAAATATTGAATTAACCATAGTTGGTCTTCAAATTTTGTATGACATATAGAGACTTATGTAAGATCCAAATTGTGTGTGTATATATATTTGTGTGTGTGTGTGTGTGTGTGTGAAAAAGTTTAGATGAGTTGACTAGATGTTAAAGCTACCTATTAGGAAGGTGTTTTCATTTTAATATTGGAATAAACCAATAGTCTATAGTTGAATAAAGTAATAATGAGTCATTGAAATGTGAATTAAATGGTAATATTTTATGATACATTTATTTACTTATATGCTATTAATGAATTGGCCAAAGATATGTATATGTTGAGTATCACTTTTACGTGTTGGTTATGCATATTATATTCTTCATTTATTGGCTGGAAATCCCTCATTGAATAAGGAATTGATATTAGTATGAGATGGTATGTGTTATTAATTCATGTGAAACCTCAATGTTTATGAGTTCAATAGAATGGTTCATGATGTAACTTATTGTAGGCTTGAACAAACCATAATGACATTCATGAAAAGCATCCCACTCTCCTATTTTTGGATGAAATGAGAAATCTAATGTTGCATGTATACTTCGTACTTGTCTTATGGAAATTACATGACCAATCATGTTGAATGAAGTTAAAAATTACCTCTTGCTAAAATCCTTGGTTGTAGTAGGGGTTGATGTTTTAAGAGTTAATCCTACATACAAGATTCTAATCATAGGTATGGCTAAAACCATACTATTATAAGCATGAAAGATTAATTGATTAACATATCTTCCTTGCATGAAATCAAAGGTTGACTAAATATAATAAATGCTATGGAATATTTATGTTTGGATGCCATGTGCCTTAATTGTAGTGATTTCCTATTGTATTGTATTGGCTATTTACTAATATGGGATTGTTTATATCAATCCCATGGATGATTATCACTATATCATTATTATTTAGATAATTTAATGATCCTATTTGTATCATTGACCACTTATGTAGATTGCAGCAAACATGCTTATAAATTAAATGCAATTTCTTTATGCAATTGATATTTCATTGTATGTTAAAGAAAATTAGCATAATCCATGTGTATAACATCTGATACTAGTTGTTATTATGTTTGGCATGTCGATGCTTCCATGATTGCTAACTAGGATAACTTTACATTTATTCTATTTCCTTGGACTCGTTATGACCCAATGATGGTATAGAAGGTTAAGATTAACATTTTTAGTTGATCATACATGAGTATACTATGATAGTATCATTTGATTCAATAAATGAGGTTTGGGTCTATTATGCATCCAAAGCATACTTTAATATGCAACTTAAAAAAACTGGGGGTTGTTTCATCTAGTATCAGAGTAGTGTTTCTGTTCTAGGTAACTCTAGGATTTTTAGAATTAATACATGATGACAAATGAGTTGTACAATTAGGTGGAATTAAGAAATAATTACCAAGACACTTAACCTTCAGAATGAAGGTTAAGGTGTTTGTTATATTCAAATGTTGGTGTAATGTTCTGTACATCAGTCAGAAGTAATGATTCCAAAGAATTTATATTCCCTCTTATGTCAGTGTTTATCACCCCCTAACCTTGGTTGGGGTTAATCCTTCCTGAATCTGATTACATCAAGGTAAGTCTCACCTATCAACTATTGACTTATATGGATAGGTCAATGGGAATTAGGTGATATAGGATTCCCTCTTAGAATCAGGGGAATGATGTTTGGGTATCCATGGTTAGCTTGTATGTGTGAGCCTTCCTTAGATACTTGGAACATTATGACCTAGGGAAAACCAAGGGTTCAACCTAAACTTGGAAGGCATAATAGAGTGTGAAAAGTACTTAATTGCTTGGGTAAGTTAGTAAAGTTTGAGCTCTTTGCTCATGGAAAGGATTACCTTAAACTATTGAGAACCTATGAACTTGCATGGGTGTGCTAGCCATAGTTCATGTTATAGATGGTTTTAATGGAGTACACACGTATCCAAGAGGTGAGTTAATCATTGATATCAAAGTTAACCCACCTCTTTTTTTTATTATAACAAGTTATTATGAAAAAAGTTTCATAAAATGACATTACAGTGACAACTATGGTAAACAGTTGTATATTTTGGCTTAACTTGGGTGTCACTATAAGTGACTAGGGGAAATGCTATCATAATTTTATTTAAAATTCAATGCTCAAGGGGAATTGGCTCATCCAATGTAATGTATTCTAAGAAAACCTAGAATTTTTTATTGTCTGGTTGTTGCCTGGTTAGTTGAGTTGTAGTGGTTATGCATCCTTAAAAATAAGATTTTTTTTGTAGAGATGAAACCTTATGCATTTAAGCTAAGTTAGGTTTGGTTTTGTTAGCCTCTTTTGGGTTAATTTGATGAATCAAGTGGATTTTTAACTATAAAAAGGGTAAATATAACTAGTTTTAGCATGTTTATTGCAATCATGGATCAATTTTATGTCTATGATGTATGTTTTGTTCACGGATATACTTGATTCCATGTGTATGTTGATTGATTTTGGTTGGGTTATATACCCTTTGGGATGTTTATTTAGACTTGAATTCATCTTGACACTTATGTGGATGTCTATTAAGACATTGGATATGTCCTACATACATGAGGATGTGTATTGTAGGTCCTGATTGAAATTATTGATTGTGAGGAATTATGATTCCCACAATAGTGATATGGTACTCTCCTCGAAACTTGGCTAAGCTCACCCTTTCCATATTTGATGTTTCATTAAAACAAGCATCTCCATTCAAACTTTGACATGATTAAATTAGGTCAACTAATTTAATCATGATATAATCTTGTTGTTGGAATCTTAAGATAATGCCTTATTGTCCATTAATTTGTTTATGTAAGCAAACCACCTGATAAGGTTGAGGTATGATATCTTGGGAGGTTGAAGGGAATAGTTCAACCCTTGAGGGTTTAATGGGGTGAGTGTGATTGAATTTCATGAGCAATTTAAGAGTTTTGATATTGATGATGTGATACCATTGTTAGGTATTTGATGTCTTTTGCATGGCATCTACACATCAGGTGGATCGATGTAGATTCATGGACCCTTATACTTCACAAACCTGTGTGTCAATTATTGTAATGTGGAAAAATACCTTGGTATAGTTACCTATACTAAATGTGTATTTCTATTGCACTTATTCTTCATTTAGGTACATTGTTATATGTATATTGTATGAGCCTTGTGAAGTGTGAAATTACTTAACCACGCAAAATGTGTGAATTTTTTGGACTATCTAGTTGGCTTTCTAGGTATTATAGTTGTGTTATACATGTGATTTTATGTTGAAAACTACATATATTATGAATCTAATCACTTGTGTTTGTAATCCCATTATTAGAAGCTAAGTTTATTTTTTACCTGCCAAGGTATAGTGTTGTGATGTATTTTGTTATCCTGCATCATTGTTCTAATTTTGAACATCGATGCAAGTATGAGGTTAAGGGTAAAGAGACACTATTTATGTAATGGTTTAGACTAGGTATGAGCTAGAGAGAGGAGTCTCTCATAGGCTTAAAATCCACTCCACCCCTTTGCATGAGGTAACCTCCTGATTCATTTAGAGTATGCACCACAAGAACAACATATTGGTCGTGGGACCCTTCTGCATAATGGTTACCTTATGGTTTAGTTTTCCTTTATCTGGCTCTTAAAGCATGTTTTTAAACAACTTGTGTGGAATTTCATTCTAAAAGCCTTGTGAAGCACTAACTAGTCCTACATTGTGGATGTTTATGAAAATCAGTAAGGAGGTACTTTCTAAAATGCATGTACATGTTGGCATGTGCATTTAAACATGTTGTGATTGAGGTATTGCCTTGCAATACCTGATGTATATATATTCTATTATAAATATATTTATGTATTGTTTATGCATGACTGAAAATTATGCTAATTTTATGTTTAGAATGAACATTATAAGTCTAGATTAGGTATATTTTGTAATCTTGGCTACCCATCCTTCTTTTCTTTTTGTATTTATTTCCATGAGGTAAGTGTAATATGATGGTGAAACTATGATTCTTGTAACCATCGTGTGAGCTCACAAATTTGTTGGAGAGCATGCAATAAACCTTTAGGGTAGCATGTAAGGCATGGGTTATCTTCTCCTATTGTTTTGTGTGGATAGTGTGGGACATTGCACTATCTACTGAATGGTGTTTGTTG
>JARHVA010006310.1:427500-505000 GCA_037957365.1 Torreya grandis
TAGTATTTTATCCTGATTTGATATTGGTTAATTATGTTGATATATTGACCTATGTTGATGGAACGTGGAAAGAGGAATGCAAGCTTAAATAATGTGAAGCTGAAATTTTTAACTTGTTGAAATGACTCATATAGTATGATAAGTTATTGGATGCTTAATTAGTGTGTCTTCTTATATCTATAGTATGTTGTTGATATACTAATTTAGAATTACTCTCTATTTAATCATGCAATCTTATTAAGTTATCATATACTTCATGTTGTCTAATTTAGAGTAACCCTTGGACTATATCATTATATTGTGGGTTTCTTGATTAGTCATATAATCTCGTTTAGCTGAATAAGATCATTTGGTGGGTAGTATAAGTAAAGTTATTGTGGCATATACAATGGTTACTTGACATTGAAAACTACAAATTTTTCATTAAGTTATATTGGAGTAATGATTTCCATTGATGTATTTCATTAGATCAATTATTTTGGTGTTGGGCATACTCGTGTATGCTGGCTTGGATTATTAGCAAGATGGAATCTTGGTTTGAATGTTATTTGTTGTAGGATTCTTTAATAAAGTCCTTGGATGTATTTGTACATTCTTATGACTCATTTGTTTCATGTATGTTGGAATTAACCCTCACGATAACATAAAGATATTGAATTAATGATAGTTTATCTTCAACTTTTGTATGGAATATATGGACTTATATATATAAAAGTTTGGATCTTACATAAGTCCATATATTCCATTAAAAAGTTTAAGATAAACTATCGTTAATTCAATATCTTGTATGTATGTATGTATGTTTTTTGTTTTTTGTTTTTTGTGGGTGTGTGTGGGTGTATGTGTGTGTGTGTGTGTGTGTGTGTGAACAAGTTTAGATAAGTTGACTAGTTGTTAAGGATGGCTATTAGGAAGGTGTTTTCATTTTAATATTGGAATAAACCACCAATTTTTTGGAAGAAAGTAATCATAAATCATTGAAATGTGAAGTAAATGGTAATGCTTTATGATATGTTTCCTTAATTATATGTGATAAATGAATTGGACAAAGATATGTATATGTTGAATATCACTTTTATGTGTTGGTTATGCATATTGTATTCTTCTTTTATTGGCGGGAACTCCCTCATTGAGTAAGGCATTGATATTAGTATAAGATGGTATGTGTGCTTAATTCATGTAGAACCTTGGTGTTTATGATTTATATAGAATGTTTTATGATGGAACTTGTTGTAGGCTCAAAAATCATAATGACATTCATGAAAAATGTCCCACTATCCTATTTTTGGATGTAATTAGAAATCTGATGTATACATGTATACTTGGTACTTGTCTTATGGGAATTACTTTATCAATCATGTTGAGTGAAGTTAAAAATTGCCTCTTGATAAAATCCTTGATTGTAGTAGAGGTTTATATTTTAAGAGTTAATCCTACATACACGATTTTGATTATAGGTATGGCTGAGACCATACTATTGTAAGCATGAAAGATTAATTTTTTAGCATATCTTCCTTGCATGAAATCAAGTTTGAATAAATATAATCAATGTTAAGGAATATTTACATTTGGCTTCCATATGCCTTAGTGTTAGTTATTTATTGTTGTATCATATTGTCTATTTTCTAATATAGGATTATTTATATCAATCCCATGGATGGTTATCACTATATCATTATCGGTTAGATGATGTAATGATCATGTTTGTATCATCGATGACTTATGTAGATTGCGGAAAACATGTTTATAAATTGAATGTAATTTCTTTATGCAATTGATATTTTATTGTATGCTAAATAAACTCAATGTAATATATGTTTACTCCAACTGATACTAGTTTCTATTATGTTTAGCATGTCAATGCTTTCCTGATTACTAGCTAGGATAACTTTACATTTGTTCTCTTGACTTTGACTCATTGTGACCCAACTATGGTATAGAAGGTTAAGGTTAACCTTTCTAGTTGAGAATATGCAAGTACACTGTGCTAGTATTGTTTGCTTTAGCAAGCAAGGTTTGGGTCTATTATCCATTCAAAGTGTACTTTGATATGAAACTTCAAAAAAAAATTGGGGCTGTTTCATTATGGAAAATTTGTGTCATAAATTTTTAGTAAGTGGACCCCAATTTATTTAATATGAAATACATGAGGATATAATAAAATGTAATCCATGTTTTAATAATTGAATAATTTTCTTAGTTGACATGCTTACCCTTATTTTTATTATATCCAAAACACTTCCATAAAGTAATAACATTTCATAGCTAGTGGTAGAATAGACAATCATGTGAACGTTTGGTAGTGGAAAATGATCTTTGGGGTGCACCTTGTTTAAATACCTATAGACTATACAACATACTATGTATTCACTATGATTTATAACTGGTACTATTCTAGAGGCCCACTCAAGATAGTCAATAACTCAAATAAAACATGCATCCAAAATCCTTTTGATTTACTTTTTGATCAGCAAGGCTACTTTAACATGTTTTTTTATGTTTTTTTTTCTTGACTAGATTGGGATCTAGTTATATTACTAGATTGTGCATTGCACCTAAATGATCAATTCCAAGCATATATTTATAATTCCATTCAAATAATTTTAGGTAATGATGTAAAACTAGTCAATATTTTTTCCTTCATCCTTACTTAATATAATAAAAAGAAGTATTGGTTATGGATATTTATCTATTCTATAATGATATTATAGAATCAATTCATTAATTAGAGTTTATGTTTATTCCATGTATGGTGCTTTAGGATGTGTATCTAGACTATTTGCTTGAATGCGTTCATTAGTGTCTTCAATTTTTTGTAAAGGATTCTTGGTTGGGTATTCCATGAGGAAATATCTTATTATGAGAAAAGGAAGGCCAGCCTTCTTATTTCCCAATTATTTTAGGAGGGACCCATCATTTCATTTTTTTCTAATGTCCAAATATCTGGAGTAATTATAACATACAACATTATAGGTTATACCAAATATAATGCAAATGTCTTGTGACCTTCTTTTGTTGGTTCATGAATTGATTTAATGAAAAGTGTATAAATATTAGTAAGTATAGAAATTAATTTTTGTTTTTTTCACATTTTTTATAAATAACTGAGTACTTGTATCCTTTTAGATGAGATGCTTAAATGGGATTAATAATACCTCGTGTATGTGTTTATGATCCCCTTCCTATAAATCCCATTTTTTTAATAGATATTTAAGCCCAAATCCATATTAACTATATTTTTTTGATGTTAATATTTTTAAATTGAAATAAATCATTGTTTTATCTATTGATATGAATTTTCATGCATTTGGTTGTATATAAGGCATGAAAAAATTATTAGGTTGGTTTAGTGCAGATTATTTATATTGATATTAATGGAAAAAGAATTTATATGTTAATCATTGGTGATTAAAATTTAACCATGCAAGTATAGAAAAAGGAAATATGTTCATATCATATATAGAAAGTCTTACTAAATTAATATTATAATTAAGGTCATAACCTAACAAATTTTGGTCATCGTTTGAGGGCCTGCGATTATATGTAATGCAATTTGTCTAAGTACATTCTACAAAATATTATCAAAGATTTAAATTTTAATGTATATGTAAGTGAGATCTTGTACATGCATACTTAGTATATTTAATATATATTTCAAATGTCTAGCCCTAATCCATTATCAATAAGAACCCTTTTGACAACTTTACTTATGCACATAGTCCTAGACATATAATGGTAAATGCTGATCAATGGTATTCTTTAGAGGCAACTCTTCAATTTATAAATATTTAATTTCCTCCATCCATTGAAAAGTATTAATAATAAGGTGTTTCTAAATTATTGGGTAAAATTATGTTTCATAATGCTTCATAAAGAATATATTTATATATTAGAATTGTTTGTAATAATTTTAAACTTGAAATATTGATGTGAGTATTATGTAGTTGAACCAAGATATCATAACCTTTGGATTGATACAAATTCATTATGGGAGATGGAGGGGGTTGAGGATGAATTTTTTTACCAATTTATTTCTATAATGACAAATGAGATATCAAACCTCATCTAGTGTTGACAATATGAAAAATAGAATCTAATATTACTAGAATACAAATAAGTTGTCTGGGAGGAATAAAATGAGTCATACACACCCCTTGGTGCATGCTAGTGATATGTAATAATTGGTATTGATGTTAAAATAATAATAGTTTAACAAAACTTGAGTTCACACATTATTATTTTAATCCTTTTAATGCTATTTTTATCTGACTAATGTCATTATATAATGACTACCATAGTGAGAATAAATAGAGAAAATAATTATATATTTTAAGAGATGTAAACAAAAGGAATTAATTCTTACTGTTATTTGAATTTGAAATATGGAAAATTTGTAACAAAGATCAGGGGTAGAACTTGACAAAGTGTGTATTATTTTTAGGCTCTCATATATATTGATCCCAATTGTAAATAATGAACATGTTTGTGAGGTAACTATCTACAAAGGATTATGAAGTTGCCATAGCTATACTATGAAACCTCTAAGATACATTGAGAGTGACTTCTTAAGGATAACTGTTTACTAATGCACTATAATAATATTTGATCAAATAATTCCTATAGATGAAAAAATGAGTATTTTATATACCATGAGGTACAAAGAAATAAAAATAATTATATAGTGTTGTATAATGCCATGAATATTGGGAGGTACCCATCACACCATATTTAATGTAAAACTAATTATCAATATTCTAAAAATGACAACTCTTATGAGTTTTAAAACTATCAAAAAATAATTTCTAGAAAAAAAAAAGTAAAAAGGAAATGATAAATAAATGAAAAACATATATTTTTATGCAAAGGAGACACTAATTTAATATGAAGCATCGAGGTGAAATAAAATCATCTTTGGAGTCTTGTAATCCTGAGCTCTAAAACCCTAGACCAAACATTGAAAATAAAAATCAATCATTGAAATAAAATGTTCAGGTTCACCTACTTAGATTTTACCCTATTTTTAATAAAAAATATTAAATGTATTAAGTGATTATAGGTGTAAAAATATATAATATAATAATAATAAATATGTACAATAATGAACTATTATGGTTCTCATAATTTGTGAAATATGGAATACTCTAATTTAAGAAATCACTAGGAAGAAAAAACATAGCTCATACCAATATTTTTTGTTGTCTTGTTCGGAATGTCTAAAAGTGTAAAATATAAATATTACTATGCACAATCCAGATCAATAACAAAATTGAAAAATGTTTTTGGATAGGTTTGAATAAGTGTACAAAAGTGTAAGTCATTCACGTTTGTTGACCATAGACTTATCATGGTTTATTGTGGTGCATGACTCACAAGAAGATATAGATAAATTAAAGTGTTAAATGTGACAAATCAATAGTAAGATCAGAGATTAATTATAGATAGGACCATTGAAGGAGGATTAGAGTATAGACCTCTAAAGTCTTTTGACCATGAATTGGTCCTACTTAAATATAACAAAAAAAATATCACAACTTTTGTGCTTCTTTCAACTAAATAATTTGAGATATTACAACTTGGATTATATCTCACATTTTTTTTGTTTTTATTCTATTATCTTTGAAAACTTAATCAAATTTTGACAGCTTGAAGAAATCTAAAAATGAGGAGAATTGAATGCATCGAGATTGCCTCAATCACCATATTGATAATTTATTATTTCTAACATATCTAATAATTCAAGCAAGTAAATAAATCTCATGTATTTATCACACCTAGAAGGATTGTGAAATTGTGCTCTTTTATTTTATGTATGTATCTAGAAAATTGATTTGACACTTGACAATGATAGCTCTTGACTTGCTTTGGGATGTTATTGACTTGGATTATGGCTTATCATTTTGAGTTATCCTAAAATTGGAGATTAGTAGGTATGTTTTTTTAATATTAAATAGTTTTATTGATTTAGAGAAGTGAATACGAGGTGGTGATAATGAATGGCCATTGATGTATATTTATAAGAAAACCTCTTAGTTATTTTATTTAGTTGGCCTTATAAAATGAGCAAGAAGACCCAAAATATTGATTTCATATTTGGAAGTCATTTTTTATTTGGCACAAGGCATGGAAAACCTAAGTAGATAAGAACATGATAGTGTTATTGCCCTCCTAAGGAAAACTATCCCAAATGAATAAGGACACTTTTATTGAACTATATATTGTCTATAGGTGATATTAATTAGCTTAAGCACTTGAAATTTAAATTTTTATGTAGCATACTTAACGTTAAACAAATGATCAATACCACATATTCATATATGGCTTAAAAGATACACAAATAAGAGTCATGTATTTTTATGTAGATCATGTGGTCTAGGATACCTTGATAATTAGCATTTTCAATTACATGTGACCAAATTTAAGTGTTTATACATAGACTTATTCAAATTAATCAAATATTTTTATTCTCTTAACCAATCTAAATTAAATATCAAATTATTTAAATGATCTTCCTTGTAATCACAAAAAAAAAAATGTCATCCAAATAAATAACTAAAATTCACCTATGAAAAGATTTAACACCTCATTCATAAGCCTCATAAAATTACTTAGAGAATTTATTGATCCAAATGGAATAATTAGCCACTAATATAACCCATAATTTGTTTTAAATTCATTTTTACATTCATCAAATTCTCTTATCTTGATTTGATGATACCTACTCTATAAATATATTATGCTATAATATTATACTTGACTTGGACAATCCATTATATCATCCATCCTCAGTAATAAAAATATATACCTGATGGTGATCTTATTTCCCTTGAGTATTTATATTATTCAATATCCTCCTTTCTTTGTTTATAACATTGTTAAAACTACACATGGGATAAAACTTTCTTTGATCAGACCTTTATCTAACTCCAATAGTTGCATTTTTATCTTTCCATTTTCCATATAGGTTAGTGTATAAGCTACCTTATTGTGAAAACTCTATCTTAGAACCAAATCCATATGATTTTTGATGCTTATCATAGGAAATAATCCATAAGTTAATTTATCTATCATAATATCAACGTAATAATCAAACAAACATAGAATTTCAATATAAATATTTATTACCATAATATTTGTCATAGCTGGGTGGATTTTTCCATGAGAGATACACATATATCCCATTCTATAAATACCTTTAAATGTTACTTTTATAAATTAATTAGCATATTTTAATCACTTTCCACTTCATCCCATTTATCCTTCAATAGACTCAACATGAAATTATTTTCATGAGAGTGTAGGTGTTTGTTCTTCCATCATGCAAAATTCAATACCTATCATACTACCACTTCCTTCCAAACAACATCCAATATACATCCATTGGCATAATGTCCCATATGATCTTTTATTTATATGAACTAATTTTCAAACTCATCATGCTTCATTTTTTTACTAGCACTTAATGTCCTTTTAGCAACCATGAAACTTTATATGGAGTAGGAAGTACTAAAATTCTGAGCCAAAGAATTTATATCATTTTCAGAGACACCAAACTATAGGTGTTTCCACTATAAATAACTACTTTACAAATCTTACATTCATATTTTAAAATATTCTAGAATAGAATTTTCATTTGTGTTGACTTGTTCACTTCCTTGGTAGTTTTAATAACACTCTCTTCATCATAAGTGATTTTCCATGTTGTGGATCTTCCATATGTGTTGTAGATCCCATACTTCATTTATCACCATGGAAAATATGCTCCATTCTTTAGTTCTCATGATGTTATATTAAGGTTATTATATACACATAAAATATCTACCTCCATCATACTTATTTCACCTAAATAATTTTTCTATGAATCCTTGGAATCTACCTCTTCCAAAAGGTCCTCCTCCTCTCAAATAATAGTCTCTTATTTTTATATTTTTATTATATATTCGATAGTTTATTTATTAATGTAAAATTACTATCCTCTTCCTCCACTACTCTATCCAATTCATATTGAGGACCTTTATCTACCTCTAATGCTATTTTTTTTTGTCTCCTATACAACTTTTCTTTCATCCTCAATATAAATTAGTAAGCTTTTCCTATCGCTCTCAATTCAAACAAACCCATTTCATCATGAATAGAAACATCCATACTATTCACATACATGGATACCCTTTATTGGTAATCTTATATATGTCCACCTCTTAAAGTGAGCCTGTAAAATTATTTAGTTTACTTTTTAACAATCATCTACTATTATTTCAAAATATACACCTTATTTAACAAACTCATCTGATAATATATAGGAAACAATTTAGCATTCAATTTAGTCAAAAAAAATTCCCCATGATTTAATAATCTCTTTACCTTTTCTCTATAATTTAGTCTACTCGTCATAACTCCATAGTGTTGCATGGCCCATCAAATTTATGAATAAAAACATAACCCTATTGGGATCTTTAATTGACTCTTAGTAAAAATAATTTTACATATATAAAATCCAATCTAAAATACATTCATAATTAGAAACTATATTGTAACAAGGTAGATAAATTTTTGTCATGCTACTAAGCCTTTAAACTAGTTTTTAAAAAGTAGAATTGACTTCATCTTCTTATCTCCTATGCTTCAGGTTCTTGAGCTCCTCCACATCCTTGCTTCTTCTTGAAGAATTTACTATTCATCATCATTTATGTATTAAACATTTAGTCTTTTTTTTTTTTTTGTCTCTATGACATCTATTCTAACTTTTATTTCTCTAATAATTTTTTCAATGTCTACAACACCATTATTATTTCTATTTAACCTTTTCTACAAAGATTACCTCTATGTGCCATTTATTCACCCAAATCCAAGTTTATTTCCAAAATATGAATAGGATTCAATCAAGAGTCTTATTTAACACATATAAATAAATAAAAACATATTTATACAATACCTTTTATATGTGGGAGGTATAGGGGTCCAAATTAATGGTTTTGTCACTCATTGGTAGTGAACACATAAAACTTAGATGCATAAAAACACCACATAAAATACTAAACAAAATAGAGAAAATAATTTATATTTTAATCAAAGATAAAATTACATCATAATTTATAAATTTGAGAACAAATTCTCATTTAACTAATAGGATCTAAGCAATGCTTCTATTATGTGGTCTGTCTTGGCTTTATCTACCTCTTCATGTTTCCAACTCATGATAATTTATTATTGATTATTATTTATTTAAACCTTCCAATGATTTTAAAAATATCTATCTCTTTCTCTATCATTGATCTATTTATCCTATAAATTAATTCCCATTTAAAATTTGTCATGAGGTTATTCCTTCATTTTCCACTAATTTTATGACAATCTTGAAACTTATCTTTTTAGTAACAATGATTACATGGTTGTGGTAAATTTTTTATGTTGATGACGAACTAAAATATTAATTTCAGATATTTATAATGAGACCTCTCATACCTTGATTGGTAATTTAACATGACATTTTTGGCCATATTAATATCATTGTATTTTTGTGAAAGACTTGTGAACTATGACCAAAATTGAATTATTATCAGATATTTCCTATGATGGTGCCATATGGCATGATGAGGTGGTATTTTATAGTGGACCAAATTTGTTCCCCTTCACTTCCATGGTCTCCATGTACCCATGTCTTAAATAAATATAAATATAAAATTTAATGTGTTTGTGTTATGACATGGTCCCCATACTATATAATATGACTACCTATGATTATGACACTTGTCACCATCCCACGATCTTGAACTTATACAATTTCATATCTACCTCATAGAAGGAAATAAATACTCATGCCCTGAGGAACATGAATTTAAATCTGGTGGCCATCACTTCTCATGAAAATGTCATATTGTTAATCCTATATTGACTTTGACAAATATCCATAAATAGCTATTTTCTATGAACTCATATGATATATTGCACAAATACCAAGAGTATCATAGATTGATTGTAATTTAAAATTTAATTTAGAAATCATGGGGTCAAAAACAAGGAATTAAGGTGATCAATTAACACTTAGAATATTAAATTAATGTTGTCATGAATAAAAAGCGTATGAAGCGTTTCTAAAGAACATGGTGATTGTGACCAAAACAACATGGAATTATGTATTCCTTAAATTTTTTTATAAAGACTATTAATACCTAAAGCTTGATACTTATATAACTAGATTTATGGTCACTACTACCCTTGGAAATTAGATGATAATAGAACTTAGGAAAATAGGATGTGGTTGTGATGATGTTGAGTAGTAAAATTCAATTATTTAAACCCAATCATGATTATTGTGAATACCATTATGAATAAATTATACTTAAAGAAATATTTTTATTTTTTTGAACTCATTAATCGAAAAGTGTGGCTACTATGGACTCTCTTAAACTTGACCATGACCTAAGGCCACTTATTAAAAAAATTATAAAAAAAATTCAAGTGATGCAAGATTTACCATACACCTTGAATGCTCATACATCAAAGATATATTTTGTGGTACCATTATTTTGGTTTCAAAAAACAATCCCCAATAAATTATTGACTTGAGATAAGACATCTTACATTGGGTTATATGGGTAATATTCAATATAAATAGACACTATTTATAGGTTATCAATGTTTATTCCATTAACTATTTCCCTCATTGTACAATATTATGTAGATGGATGATTGATAATATTCATTTTTCAACCTAGTTGATTAATGTAAATCTAATATCATATAAGGTCTAGAGGATAAAGCTGGTACCATAGCTATGTGGTGTGCATAGGAAAGCCTATGTTTTTGGGCCCTAAGAGAACCTCTCCTTTGGTATCACTTATTATATTTTAAACACAATTTTACTTGATCCAAATTTTAATCTGATGTTGATCTAGTTCATAAATAGTTAAATAATGTAAGACTATCTATGTAGCGAATGTTGATGGGAATGTTTTCATGTTTCACTTCAATGATTTCCTTTCCGACCATAGTCCCATCACATGTATATTAGAATAGGGAGGTGAGAATGATAAATTAAATTACAATCAATTTTAATTGAATAAATCATTTTTTGGCGATAAGGGCACTATAAGACTCATCACAATGGTGTGAAAGATTGATCCACATCTTCCATATTCTTTTATCTAGGTTGAGTGGTGAAATTACGTGTTAAATAACAATGACTCATTCCTAAACCAATATCAAAATTAGATTGTGTGAGTTTTAAAGTGATATAGTAGTGATTTATCTAAGGAATACAAATTTTTCTCTCATTTGATAAAATAAATCACCTTTGATACTCAATTATAGAACATGATGCCCAAATTAAAACATGAGATTAAAACTATTAAAATACATACTTCCAATGGTTCTCATATTTTTTATTGATTACACTATATTAATTTTGGCTACCATTCATATAAGGATTGTTACAAAGATAGCATGGATAAATAATCCAAATATAAAATAAAAGTATAAGAAAACATATTCACTTGAAAAATACACCAAATATATCCTTGACATATATGGATCACGATAAACTTGTGTTTTGATCCTAAGAGAACACAATAGACAAAGATCAAGAGTTGAAATATTATTTAAATGTGGTGCATCAAAATCAAATCCCTTCAAATGAAAAAATCTATGATACCTTGCTCTCTCTATATGAGATATTTTATACTATGTAATGAATGACTAATGATAAAGCATCATGGGTAGATGGATTTCCATGTGAATTTTAAAAATACACATGGAATTTTTTTTGTCCTAATTTTATTTAGATTTATAAAGAAGTCACTTACAATAAATCATTAGGAGCCATGATCATTAGAGGAAAGAGTAAGTTTATTCACAAAGCCAGTGATCCAAACCTCATTACTAATTGGAAGCTAGTCAACCTACTAAATGTTTCATATAAACTCATTTCGAAAGCTTTAGTTCTTTGCATTGGCCATATTTTCCATTCAATGATGAGGCTAGAGAAAATAAAGTTTCTTAAAAAAATTATATCTTGATAACATTATTGATGATTGGGAAAGAATGTAATGGTCCCATGTTTCTCTATAGAGGACCATCATCCTCAAATATTTATTTTGAATAAGCTTATGACTATAATGAATGGTATTATTTTCTCTCCATGTTTAAACAACTAGGTTATAGTGGCATATTTTTTTGGCATTTCAAACTTTATAGTCTCAAGCCTCAACTTATCTCACTGTTAATGCTAAAAAATTATAATATTTTTTATATTTTGTAATCTATCAAGAAAATTTTCCATTTTGTCACAACATTGCATGTCTTAATGACTTAATCACATTAATGTATTCTTTCTCAATGAGTTAGCCATGGATTAATTAGGTTCATTTTCATTATTGATCACTCCAATCGACCTATTAATGGACATTTTATATATTTTTATTTCCTCATGACTTTAGGGAAATAAGAATATTGAAAAAATAAACTTTACTGCATTGACATTTTTTCAAAGCCTCTTATTCAATCTTATAATGTGATAAAAAATAACGAGATAAGAAGAGCACGATGCCCTTTCTAGAGTGGTTGAAAAATTATCAATATAATTGGATCCAAAAGGAGGAGGAGATCAAACTCCTTGGTATCTTATTTTCATTTAAAAAATTTCCTTTTAAGTTATGGTAATATGTAATTAAAGTATAAAGAAAAAATCAACTACTATATTACCACACCATTTTATTTCTCAAGCTATTTTTAAGTCTTCACTAAATATTTTTTAGCCACTAATTTCTACTATTCTTCTTCTTGGTCTCCATATAAATACTCATATATTAAATTATAGAATATGCTTACATATTTTATCTATACTAATGATAAGCATACTCGATGTATCCACATAGTGGCCTAGGATATGTGTTACCTTCCTCGTGATAAAGGAGGGATGATAATTATTTATATTTATATACAAAGCATGTATATTTGTGCTAAATGAATCATAATGTCTATTGATAATAATGATTCTTGGAAACTTCTCCTAAGACATTAAATTTATGTGAGTTATTCTTAATGATATAACTGTAGAATAAATATTGAATTTCACACTAATTTGATTACTTTTTTTCCACTCAAGATAGAAGTATTATTTATTACAAATATCATATACAATTTTTTTGAAGTAATGAATACTTATCTCAAATGGGTCACTGATTTGTCTTTGAAATGGTCTCCCTTTTGATGACCAAAATATTTGGCAATCCCTCACTTGTCAAATACCAACCTATTTATGGTTGTTTTGTCATGTATAATTTTTTTCATATATTTATAAATGTAATTTTCTTAGTTTAGGATGTAATTTACTCTATAAAATGAATCTTGGATCATTATCTAATAGCTAGGCATAAATTGTTGAATTCATAATTTCCTTTTATTCTACACTATCATGATCTTATGTTGGATGTCATGCTCCATAAAATAGTTTTGTAACTAATTTTGTAGTGGAAGGATTGGTAGAGGAATTATAATACTACCTTCATAAAATATTATTCTAGAATCCTATATAAAATTATGAGTCCATTTAATTTGATTACATATAAGATTAATAAGTGATGGAGTTAGAATCATTCACCTACTATATGGATTGCCAAAGCCAACATTATTTAGAATTCCATTCTCTAGAATTGGATTTGTTTATCTAGTATTTTTTTTACCAACGTCTTCCTCTTGGGGAGCGTATCAGTTTAATTAGGGTTCCTAATCCCAAGTGCCTTGCCTACTCTCAACCTGGGACCTTAAGGCACCCTTTTTGGACATATGTAAGAGCTTAAAAATATTAGTAATGGATTCATATATTCTTTCAATGTTATCACCTAATACCATTCAATAGGTAAATGGTATTTTTTGGGTACAATGATAAGTTTTCTATATACATTACATTTGTATGGATTTTTTTTAGGTATATATATTTTTTTAATTTTATAATTCTATAAATTCTGTTATTTTTAACAATGAAAACATTTTATGTAATTTTATATTAATGGTAAATTACTTGCTATTCATTTAAAATTTATTCATATCTAATTGCAATTAAATAAATTGGATCTCTAATTATATCATATTTAGGATCTCCTTAACCACTAATGGAGTGCTCTAGGTACTATGATCTATGTTCCCCTTGACCATCCCTTGCATAAGAGTCATCTACCTACACCTATGTGTGGGTAGAGCCATTTCCACAATCACTTCTCCTTTCCTCCTACTTAGCTGAGGGGTGGATGGTTTCACTCTTATGTAGAGATACCTATTCTCACTTGTATCAATGAACTTTGTATGTGTAGGGTGGTGATCCAATGGTGTACTATACGTCACCTCATGGTTGGGTAATTATATTTTATTTTGCTCCTTTAAAGACCATCGAGGATGCATGGTTGGCACATAATCCTCCCTCACTTGAGCCATCTATTTGTTTTTTTCAACCTCCCTAAATATGATCCACCCTATATTCTATCGAGTGTTATTTGCATGCTTGGATATCTCACTTACCTTGTAATTTGACTCTTTAATTCTACTTTTGTATTGTCATGTTTATCAAGAAGATATAATTTTTTATTTTGGACCATATTTTGTACTTAAATAGATAATGAGATAAGAATACCAACCATCCACCTTTTTTTGGTAACCATATTATATCTTATTACTTTAGTGGTATATATATATATATATATATATATATATATATATATATATATATATATATATATATATATATATATATATATATATATATATATATATATGATTTAATATATGTAATTTATTTTATTATAAATCATATATGTATGTATGTATGTATGTGTGTATATATATATATATATATATATATATATGTATATATATATATATATATATGTATATGTATGTATATATATGTATATGTATGTATATATATATATGTATGTATGTATGTATACATATGTATATACATACATACATATACATATACATATATGTATTTATGTATATATATGTGTGTGTGTGTATATATATATATATATATGTATGTATGTATATCTGTGTATATGTATGTATATCTGTATGTATGTATATGTATATGTGTGTATTTGTATGTATGTATATATATATGTGTGTGTGTGTGTGTGTATATATATGTATGTATATATGTGTGTACACACACACACACATATATACATACATATACATACATATATATATACACACACACACACACACACACACACACACACACACACATATATATATATACACACATATATATACACACACACACACACACACATACATACATACATACATACATACATACATACATACATACATATATATATATATATATATATATATATATATATATACATATACATATACATATACATATGTATACATGTATAGATGTATACATATACATACACACACACACACACACACACACACACACACACACACACACACACACATATGTATATACATATACATATATATGTATATACATATACATGCATATGTATATGTATACATATACATATGAATGATTTATAATAAAATAAATTACAAATATAATATTAATATGGTTGAACACAAAAGAAAACATAATGTTAAACAAGTCATTGGCTATATTATAAAATTAGACTATTAAAATTCCACATAATGTTACTATAGTGTGTATGTTCTATATTATCAAAATTATATTCATACACTTTTCCTAAGTCATCATAAATGATAATTCCTCCTTGGAATTTGTATGTTCTATATTATAACTATTCCTTATATATATATTTTGAAGACAATAATTATTACAAACTAGCATTTGCCCCAATGGTGCAAGGAACATTGAAAGAGAAATAATTATTTTATTTTTGGTGTATTATAAGTTTATATGGAAATAAACTTTCTTCAATTGTTGTAGAATGGTGAAACCATATTATTATTTCCAATGAATTTCTTAATTGAAAATTGAATCCAATGTGTAATGAATTTGAACATGAAAATGGGAATAGATCAATATAATATTTGGTGTCTATATTTTAATTATTAATATGGAATTATTTATTCTCTAATTCAAAGTTGTGGTCATTAAAAGTGCTTGTATATTGTGGTATGTAGATATCATATTGTTAAGAATATGTAGTTAAGGGATTTGTCTTTATGTTTGAATATTATTTAATTAGAAGATTAAGTATAAAAAAAGTGAGTACTAATAAATAAGGAAACAAAATTTATGAAATGCATTTGTTTGTGTTTATTGAAAAAAGTTATATTTATTGTAAATGCATTCAATTCTTGTAAATCCATTTAATTTAAGAATGGTGAAATATTGAATAAACACCAAAGAGGACATATACAAGTATAAACAAATATATATTAGTTTTTTATAGTTTTATATATCACAAAAGCTCTACCGCAACAAAACTAAGAGAAAAATCTACAATTATAAGTTATTTACATACACACATAGGAGACAAGCACACTAACTTGAATCTAATAATGTATCATGGAGAAAATCAATAAAAACTCATCCATGTGCTAGTTTTATATCATAATTATATGATAATGAACTTCTTGGTTCATATTGATTTGACTCTTTCCCTTCAAAAAAATTTTTTAGCTTCTATAGTAATATCATCAAGGGACATTGGCTGCTATTTAAAAGTTATTTTAAAAGACAATTCCAATTCCAAATAAGGAATACATAAACTATTATTTGAATACATATCTATTTTAATTTAATAATCCAACTCTTATCATCTTATAATTACCTTACAATCAATTGTTTCACCATTTGGGGTTGGTTCTTGCATGATTAAAATAGGAGGCCCACAATGTTAGATAAATTGAATTAAATTGTTATTTTGTCATTCCTCAATATTGATAATCCATATTTAACCCCATATGTAGATCAAATTAAAAAAAAATAATAATAAATCACAATTCAATATATTAATAAGCAAATAGTTAAGTCTGACAATTTACATACAACATGACTGGGTAACAATCAATTATATAGTAACAACATTATATTGTTTGTGATATCTCTCTATAACTCCATATATATAAATTTCTTCTTGAATAGGTATTGAAAGAGAATTAAACCTTTGAAACCTAAGTTATATGAAAATAATATCAATTCTCAGTGGTATATGAGGTAAATCCATCAATGTCAAAGAAGATTTCCTGCTTAGCTAGTCATCAATAATATTGACTTTCTATACAATATGTTGAATAATGCAATTGTATCAATCAATAAATTTTGAAAAGCTATGTAAATGCATGATATCAATAATTTAAAATATAAATAATAAATAATAAACATATTATACATATTTATTAATGTAAAAAAAATATTCTTACAACTTCTGATATCGTAAGCAACACTCATTATATTAGCTAATAATTATTAGGTTCTTTAATAAAAAAAATGCTCAAAACATGAAAATACATAATTTCTTAATAATAAATTAGTATGAATAAATTTTAAATTATATTTATTAATTTCAAGTTAACATATAAAAGTTGTGACAAACTCAAAAGATAACAAAATAGTATTTGTGTATTATTTGTTTTAATAAAAAAATAGATGCTATGAATAAGTTACGAAAGGATATAAGACCATCTGCAAGGAAAAAACATTTATGTAAGTTGTGAAAGAATATAACCAAAAAAAAAATTCATACAAAAGATTTTACATATATATAGGGAAGAGCCCTCACCCGTACAAGGATAATACAAACCAAAAAGAGGGAGGTACCCTGAATAGCACACAAGAATGACCATCCCACATAAAAAACAAAAAGGATAGAAAGAAAATCATAGGCAAAACATGTAAAATGAAAAATCCACCTAGGATACAAAAATTACCAAAAACACCAGCCAAACTAGATTTTAAGGAGCACAATGTATATATTTTATTAATTAATGTAAGTAGAAAACAAGACAAAAATTGCTATACTCAATTACTATGGACAATAGTAAATTTTAATCTTTATATCATCCATTGAAATATAAAACTATTATAACATTTAACAAGAAGTTAAAAATAAATTATTATATCATCTAATACAAATATAAATATTAAACAATAAATAAACACTATAGTTAATTAATATAAAATTAAAATATGAAAATTAATAAAACACACCATTGAGTGTGTTCAATAAGTTTTTTGAGAGTCATGTCAGGTATTCTCAAATGTCATATACACATTTGTCAATTCTTTCATGTTATAATCTACAATGACAAAATCATATTTATACATAACATAACACAAATGATTAGTCAATATATATTCTAAAAAAATAATGTTGTTTACTATTCTCATTGTCCATGATTCAAATAATGATTTAGAGTGTGAATTGATATGTGAATATAAGAAATATGAAAAACATTGATTTTATTTATTTTTATTTTTCCCTAGGAAGGGTAAGGAATTATAATTGTGAGATTAAATTTTGACTATGCAATAAGCTATATATAATATATAACCAACAAAATAATATGATATATCATACGACTTATACATTTTAATTTTAAATCATTTTATATGATCTAAAATTTGATGATAATAAAATATTGACATAATATTTCAAACATCTATTTTAATATTTATTACTATAAATATTATCATATAATATATTATAAGTAATTACTATAGCAAGTTGGAACTTATGGATAAAATAAACCTCAAATAACCTCATATAAATCAAATCTAAACATAAAATATGAAATTTTTAGTGTCTAATCAACACATGCATTCAAATTCTGATTTCACTCAAGACAGAGAATGGTGGTAGTCATTTTTTTATCAGAATAGTGGTATATGCATCTAGCATCACTTAGCAGAGACTAATTTGATAATTTAGCTTGGAGTTTATCGATTTCTCTTCTATTTCATTTTTTCTTGGAATACTTGTATATGTATACTCGTGTATATTATCCTGATACACATTTAACATCAATGCTTTGAATTATTATGAATAGAATTATGTAATATGTATTTATATAGTACACATCATGGTCGAGATGTTTAATTTAAATACAAATATTCTTCTATTAATGACAAAATAAAATTCACTGAATTAAAATCGTAAGTGAATATTATAAGCAGTTGCACTCTATATCAAGCCTGACATTTGAATGACTTTTTCTGAATTCCTGAAGAAGTTTATTTGTAGTGTGTGGATTCTTTGTCTCGTTGGATCATTCCTAAGAAAATTAAACACATAATTTTTTTCAATTATCTTAGTTGGGTTTATTAGTATCCATTCTTATAAATTTAGTTGTAGAAATAAAATAAGAAAAAACCTGTTGTGAATGAGAAACTCTAAAAAAATAAAAGAGAGTTCAGTTATCTTAATTGAGTTTATTACATTAACTCCACTCTGATCAACTCGGTTTTAGAATTAAGATAAGAAAATGACCTGTTATGAAAGAAAAACTCAAAAAACTTGAACATAGTTTAAATCCATTCGTTTATTAATTAATAAGCACAAGTAACTCAATACCTATGCATTTGTGTTTGCCCAAATTAGGTCCCAGAAAACCATAGATTCATCATATGCATTGGCAAATCTAGCCTAAAATGATTTAACAAGTATAATTGTTGTTAACTTTTGGAATTATTTAAAATATGTAGTACACATTATCAACATGTAATTAACATTTTTCCTTAATTACAACACATTATTCGATATGGATAAATTAAAGATCATTTATATAAATATGAAATATGTGTAATAAATTCATATAAGAAAATAAAAAGGCAAACAAGAAATTCAATCATTTTATTAGGTATAAATTTTGTTATATATCCTTTTTAACAACTCTCCTATACTTTTATATTTATACATGTGTATAGTGTTCTCATATGCATTTCACATTAAACATTGAATTACTATGAACTTGATTTTTCGGTATGGTCAAGATGCTCAATTTAAATAATGAATATGCACTATTAATGACTATTCTTTCATTAATAAATCACTTCTAAGAAATTGTAATATATTTTTTTCAATTGTCTTGATTGGGTTTATTACATTATGTTCACTCTCTTCAATTTATTTATGAAAATTAAAATAAGTTAAACCTTTGTGTCATCTATTTTATAATATGCAGAAATGATTATCTAGGGAAAAAAACAACAAAAATAGAAAAAGTTTTTTGTTTTGTTTTGTTTTGAGAAAGAGATTCTTCAAGCTCTTTTTTAAATAGTGAGTTTTAAAGCTAATAATTTGATTATTGTTTTTGTTATTGTTATTCAAATAAATAGATTTTAATTTAATATTATAAGAGTTATTTAAAATATTCAAATTTAATTTATACACACTTCAAGTTTTTTATTGGAACTATTACAATTTTAATTTTATTCTATTGAAATAGTTCATAAATATTAATATAATTTTACTATTATATAATTTAACAAGGCCATAAACATTTTTCTTCTTATTTAAAAAATAATAGTCACCCAGTTAAAATAAGAAGAATAACTTAAATGAGGATATAAAAATTATTGAGGATTTCCAAGATTAAAAAAAGGTGAACAACGCTAATTATGAACTTAGCTGGATAGAGCCATCTCCACCATGTCATTTTAAAAACTTATTGATACCACTTCAGCATACCAAATTAATGTCAATCAAAAGGAATTATCCACTTGGTTAAACCATTTATTTGTCAGTCAAGTGACATTGTTGAAAATATTACATAATAATTAAAATCACTCCCTAATAAATTTAAAAAATGATGGTGAGAATACAACATGCTCCTATGAAATCCCTTACCCAATAGTAATTGTTGGTATGAAACAAGCTACTTGTAAATATTTAATTCTGAATTAGACAAAAATACTTTCTATTAATTGTTAAGATGCAATGCCATATACATACATTATATGTCCTTTCTAGAAACTTAACTCTCACTTAACTCTCCCAGACTTATATATTTATACGTATGTATAGTGTCTTCATACAAATTTTACATTAATACATTGAATTACCATGAATACAATTTTGTATTCGAGTTGATTGGGATCCTTAGTAAATAGTCCAGAGACACTAATACAAACATTGATTTTATTTAGACTTCCATAATTATCATGCAAATATTTGGAAGTGCTTATATCGGATGTCAAGTGGTTAAACTACTTTTATTTTTATTGCCAATAATATACAATATGAAAGTGTGAATCTCTAGTTTGTATGTCTATTATTTTTCATATGTCATAAAAGGGTTTTTTATACCTTTTTAATAATTGATATTATAATTGTTCACTTATAACACTTGCAATATTTATTAATGATATATCAGTGCTTTCAATCACATACTTCCATAGGTTCTATCTGATGATACACTACAACCTACGTTTTAATTATTTATAACCATGTTATCATCATTACATCTAAAGATGTCATTCCAGTCATGTCCGTAAACAATCATTTTTTAATTTAAAAAACACGTCAGCATGAGAAAATGATCACTGGTATTTTATTGTTCTTTATGCCACACAACTGTGATAAAGGCATAAAAATTTGATAAAATCATACATGGATTATTTTGTGTACATTGGTTCCATTTACCCTTTCGCATCTATTTATAAGTAAGTGGTTGAACCACCTATATTCCTCTCTCCAAATTTGTAGTTTGGATGTGTATTGTTTTGGTACATCATTACATGGGACTTATGTTGTTTGTAAATGAACATGATTTGGGTGGTTTGTATAGGATTTTCACACTTCATTTCTTATAACTCAAAGAGAGGATTTATTATGGTTGTTTAATAATCAATCTAGGTCATTAAAATCACTATCTAATATGAAAATTATTTACAAAAAATTATTTACAAACGGTGTGATTTTAATTTTATTTTTTCTTTGAGTTTTTTCTTCATTTCTTTTTAATGTTGCATACATCACTAGAATCATTGGTGTGGAACCAAAACCATTAAAAAAACTAAAAATTAGTAGAGATTAGAAAACAAACTAAAATAATCTAAAATAATATTAATAAACCACAAATGTGACTTAAAAAAAAAAAAAAAAAACACCCTTGTACCCTTAATTACAAGACATAATATTTATGTGACTTATAATGGAGGGAAGTGTAGATGAATTTTTTAATTATGTGTCACCTCAATCTTATACATTTGAAAAACTTAGACCCTGGTTATTCTTCTTAGTTTTACACATTCCTTGATTCTGTAAGCCTTGCATTTGCTCTATATTGTATCCCTTGCCCTATCTCTTAGTTTGACTAACCTTTTATTGATGACATAGACATCCCGTATTTCATATAATTATTTAAACTTAATTATCTTATACCTCTACAAGTTTTGATCATGTGAAATATCTCCTTCATGGACAATAATATTTAACATAGAAAGTAGTATCAACATTGTTGTCCTAAACTGACGCAAGTGTCTAGTACACTAAAGTCATTCAATATGTAAATGAAACATATCAATATAGTCAACCTAAGATCCTTAATTCAATTATTTTACTGATATGATTGGTATAAATATAATATCCACCCTAATTCATTCACCACCTATCAATACCTAGTAATTAGACCAAAAGAGCACTCAAGAAACACTAAAGTTACCAAAAGATTTTTTATTCTACCTTATTATGATATCAAAAAAAGTAACAACCCAAATATAGGTATGAGTTACTAAAGGATTAATCACAATGTCATATTTTCCAGGTTAAAAGGTAAGTCATTATTGTACTTTCTTTACACACATTCCATGATTCACACATAAGCCAACATGTAGGGTAGAAATAAATGAGTATGAGGTTAAAATTTAACATGTATATGCCCTATCATTTCTATATCCTTAAACATATCAAACCAAGTTGGATTCCATAATCTAAATTAGGGTTAAAATTTTCATGAACCTGATGTATGAACATCAAATTTTTGGCTACTTAGAGTTTTATGTTTTTTTTCTAATTATTGTATTATGTTTCAAATTTTAAACTTTTCATTTATGAAGAAATGAAAAATGTTAGTGTAAAAACTTGATTCCAAATATAAGATGAAGAAGCATTGATTATTCATCTCAAAAATGATAAAGAATTAATAGATGCATTTTTCTGTGTTACAAGAGATGAAATAAGACAAAAAATAAAACCAAAGCTACCTCACTTAGTAATGGTGAATCTATATAAGGTACTACAATTTAACCCACACTAAAACTTAGTATATATAATGGGTGAATGTATTATGTGCTCTAGCATATATTACCTTAAACTAATATAGATACATCTATTATGAACATACCCATTGATTCAACATAAATATGAGTTTCAATGCCTATTACTACTCAAAACATGTTTCCATCCCCTTTGGTTACTATTCAAATTGTTAAAAAAAAATTCCACTGGGCCTACACTTCAATCACTCCTTGAAGTAGTAAAGACCTTTTAGGCTAATGCTACAAAAAATTAACAAAAGACTTAAAATTATTCACATGCTATATATTCTCAAGATGATTTTCATAAACCTCATGCACTTTGAATCTCTTGTCATGCTTTTCCAAACTAGATTTGTTGCACCTAAGTTCACATTTTATGATGGCAAGGGTGATTTTGAACAACATCTTTAAACCTTATATAAAACGATCCTCGATTATGCTTTTAATGATAATATTTTGACCAAATTATTTCGAAGGAGACTCAAATACTATGATTTGAGGTGGTTTTATGAATTAATCTCCAATATATGAAAGTATTCAAACCTCTTGCTGATCAATTTTTGGCAAATTTTTATATTAATATTATAAAAAATGTTTCTTATCCTCAAATTGTAAAGATCAAATAGGGAACCAAAGAACTAGTCAATGAATATGTCTTGAGATATAAGACAATGTTATCCAAAATGACCAATCCTATGTAAGACAAAGAGTTGCAAGACATCTTCAAGAAAATTTTACTTTCTCCTTACATAAGTCCATTATTTTAAAAATGTTTCAATATTTTGATGTCTTATGCCATGGTGTACGTGATTTTGAATTGAAACTTATGTCATTAAATAAGCTCAATTATATAGCAAACACACCATCTACATCTAGTATATAATTTAAAATTAAACCAAATTATAAGGTAAAACCTTTTGAGCCTAAAAAGGAAATAACCACCACAGTTAACATAGTTGAATAATAGCCTAATCATCTTGTCTTGTCCAATGTACTAAGGAGATAGTTTACACATTTACTTGATCCTCCTAATTCATTACTCTCATGTTTGATAAAGTGTAATCGTATATCTCTCCATCCTTCTACATAGGTTGATGTAAATAAACATCTACCCAAAGTATATGATGAAAATGTTTATTGTGACTATCATCAAGGATGTAGGCATTCTAAAAATGGGTTTTCTACCTTCAAAAATAAGATTTAAGACCTCATTGATGACCAACAAATTAAATTTGATGATCCTCCAAAGGACTCTGACTCACAACCTGGTGATTACCATAAATAGAAAATATTTAATAATATTTTGCAAGACCATTCCAAAAGGAAACCAAAAGTTTAAATGGCATATAATACACATCCTCCTCCATCATATTATGGAAATATATTAGATTGGGTCATTGGCACTTACACGATACATATACCTCCTATGGTTCACAAATCTACCATTTCCTTTGATGATGATGAAATTATGGATGATTAATCTGATATTCATTCTCTATTCATTTGATCATACCTTGATAAACACCCCATACACAATGTTGTGATTGATAATTGTGTAAGAAAAAATGTTTGCACCATGACATTGTTTATGAATTTAGGTTATGCTCATTATGATTTACACCTCTATACTAGATCAGTCAAGGTATTTGATTGGACCTCCCAGAAGGTTCTTTATGAGATTGATTTATATTAAAAGGTTGGTCCTATGCATGTGGTTAATACTTTCTTAGTTATACATTTTATGGGTGTCTTTGACATGTTTTTTGGATGACCTTGGATACATGCTATTTTAATAGTACCTTATACAATTCATGGGTTTGTTAAATACATTTAGAACAATCACATAATGACAATTTTTAGTATTTCATATGAACGTAATATTGAACAAGATAAACTCATGCCCAGATAGTTAATTATCAAACCTATTAAGGCTAATACACCATTAAAATGTTAAGAAACACTAAACCACCTTTAATAGGTGAGCAGTACTTGAGATACCTTTACATTAGATATAGACAATGTGTTGCATGGAATCCTCATCTCTTATGTACCATAGTTAGATATCTAGAGCATCTAAACATGTTCTTACTATTCATATGCTAAATAAACCATATAGTACATAGAGATGGGCTAAAAGAACTCATATTCCTTATATTGGTACTTCACAACCTTAGATTCATATTATACATACATCAAGAATCATAGATACTATAGTGATAGATATTGTACTTATATATGCTCCTTGGTAGTAATACTAGTTTCTTGCACTAGGTTATGAATCGGGAGATAGATATGATCATCATTTAGATGAGAGCATAGGATGATATTGTCTCTTTAAAACATACCAGCAAAAAAAAATGCAAAAAAACCAAAAATTATTTCGACACCTACATGTTCTATTAGATCCTTAACATTTATGTGTTACTTCTATTTTGAGGACTAGTATATCATTTACTAAAACATACACATACATATGAATACACAGATACATGATACACTTATGGGTGTTGGGACTTAATTATACTCATGTCACTAAGACATTGGGGACATCTATCTTCTACAATCTTGATACACATAGGTTATTTGATTTAGAGGTCACTCTAAAATATCATGTTTGAGATTACATATGTACAAACACATGTTTATTATCCATGATTATGCATTAAACAAGTTACTTGATATGATATGTAGTTCATTTTTTTTAACACATTCAATCCATGAGCCACTATGACATGATTATGTTGTTTCCTTATGCTTTTTATTCACGCACTTCCTTGAGTGTTTTGCCTTTCTATTGTCTTTTTTTTTTAGCATTCGAATAAGCTTTGTTGTATGTTGCCAATGTGTCTATGCATATATTATTAGGTATTTTATGTAGATTTGAGTATGTCACTCCTTACATTTGTGTACATTTGACTAAGTCATGTCTATTTAATTTTTTAGCATTTTAATATGTTACTTGTTTGTGGTCTCCTTTGGCCATTGCCTTTTGATTTGATTTTGGGTGCTCTTGTGTGTGTGCTTACTTTATTGTTGAGGCCCAAATAAGATGAAATTTGTTCTATGTGCTTTAATGATACATTTACCAAAACATGTTCCCTTCTATATGCTACATGGTTACATTCAAAAATTTAATATTGTTTTACGCTTTTAAGGTGAGTTAATTACAAGGGACTATTTTTCCATCACCTCAAAAGGTGAGGTATATTAGTGGGGGCATGTGATGATGATATAGCTTCCACATTTTCATAGTTACTAGATTAATTTGGGGTATTATTTGGAAGCATGGTATCCACACTTACACAATATATGGTATATACACTAGTTTGCAAATTCGGTGAAAGCATGTCATGGTGACATGGCTTCAAAATTTTCATAGTTTTTAGATTTAGTGGGGAATGTTTTTGAATCATTTTCTCAACATTCATTGAATATGGTACTTATATCAATTTGCATATTTAGTTGGGGCATGCTTTAAAAGTATGTTCTCCACACCTATTCAGTATTCAACATTTCAAGTTCATAGTGGGGACATGTTTTGGAAACATGTCCTCTATATAGGTACTTATATCATTTTCATATATCTCTATATATAGTGTGGGCATGATTTTTAATCATGTCCTCCACACTTACATATTTTTTCAAATTAATCAAAGTACACAGTGATATGATTCTTATACACATTTGTGGTAGAATGATATATATGGTACCATTGTTATACACAATAATAGCAAGAGACAAATATAAGGTTCATATGTTATGTAACATGTAACTAACATTTGAAAATCCTAATAAATTTTAGATTTAAAAATTATTTCATGTACTGATATCCCATAGACTTTTACAGACTTTAGCAAGCCAATTTATTACAATTTTTGGTTCACGTTTTGGCATGTTTGGGGTGATTAAATCACTCAATCTTTAAAAAAAAAATTAATGTAGAATTGATCATCCAAACTCACTAGGTTATCAGTATCATTATGTTACATAGTTGAGCTAATCTCAATTTCCAGGTGAAAACTCAAATTTGCTCCAAGGTTGGGGGCATGTGACATCCAACCTCTCTCTCTCTCTCTCTCTCTCTCTCTCTCTCTCTCTCTCTCTCTCTCTCCTTAGATATATGCACTTTAAATTTTTACCTATATTTATTTTAATCTCAATTTTATATCCTTAAAATGATACAGCTTTTGAAGAAACAACTTTCCAATAGGCAAGGTGGTTACATCGACATACATATGTACTCCTAAACCTTTACCTTTAAATTTAAATCTATTTCAATTAATTTTGACCTAGATTATATGTACTGATTATACACTATAATGTGATCTTGGTTATAGGTCAGTCACTAATAAATCACTCAAATCTAGCTCTAATAAAACACTCAAATTTAACTCAAGTAAACACAAGGTGTGTATACGCACCTAGGTACTTATTAATTTCTTTTAAACTAGTAATTTCCTTATTAGATTAAAGGGTGTATGAATGTAGATGATATTTTTAAGTATGTAAAACCTTAGTTTGTTACAATTGGTAAATGTAGAAACTAGTTGGTCTTCTTAGTTCTACACATGCCTTACTTTTACAAGCCTCACATCTTCTCTATCTTGTGCCACATGGCCTAACTCTTAGTTTGAAAAACCTTATATTAATGACACAGACATCCCATCTTGCCTGGAATACTTCAAATGTAATTATATTATACCTCTACATGTTTTGAACCTATGTATGCTCTCATTCTCCTTGGACACTAATGCTTAGGATAGATAGTAGTATTGATGTTACTGTCCTGACCCAATGCAAGTGTCTAGTGCCCTAAAATCATCCAATTCACAAATAAAACATATTACAATGATCATCTTAAGTGCTTTAATGTGAGTTATCCCCCAATATAATTGATATAAATATATCATCAACCCTCATCCATTCACCACCTACAAATACTTATTAATCAAACTAAAAGAACACTCAAAAAGCACTATAGTTACCAAAAGTTGTCCTATTCTAAGTTATTTTCATATCAATGAAAAAAATCCCAAATAAATGTTTGAAGTACTAAAGGAGTACTTATAAGGTCATATTTGCTAAGTTACAAATTAGGTCACTATTGTACTTTCTTTACATACATTTCATGATTAACACACAAGCCAACACATAAGGTAGAATTACATGATTCTGAGTCCCTACTCTAGAGTATTGGTTATGTAAGTAGTGCCATTTGATAGTGTGGTCATTGTGGGTCAGATCAATACTATATACCTATACCCACTAACCCATTTTTTTCTAAGGTAAAGTTCAAGATGAAAAGCTATGGTGTTTCCATTTTACCAAGAACAACAATCTATGACTCAAATCTAAATGCACCAAATTGAAGGTGATGCCAAACCCAAAAGCATCTAGGTGGTCACATCTTATTTCAATGAATATTCCATACAAGATACTAGCATCAAACTTAGACACTAGTGTCGATATAATTATCCTAGGTTGATGCAAGTGTTCAGAGAGATAAATACACTAGATCTAGAATCTAATGATTGATCCATAACTATATTCCTACTTGATTTATACCTTTATTAGATGTAGACATGCATTAACATCTGAACAAGGTAATTAATCTCTTTTATGTCATTTTGACATCTAATATAGTTTTATTTTTTATTAATAGTTTATTTGAGCATAGTAAATTCAGCATATGGTACATCTGAGTTTAGCACATTAATTGGCCTATTGTAATTTTATATTCACCTTTGTGCCTTATTATTTCTATATCCTTAACCCTATCTATGCAATTAGAACTCCACAATCCAAATTAGGGTTAAATAGGAAGAAACTACACATATATAATGTGTATACACTAAATTGATAAATTTTTGATAGCTTTTCTTGTTTGATACTTGAATGATATCATTATTAAATATTCTAATCAACCCAATGAATAATTTCATCCAATGGAAACTAATTCAACATGCTAAAGTGACACCATCATTTTTTTGAAACTACAAGGTGGTGACATGTTTTTCCAACTGGAAACTATTGTTTATTCATAATTATTTTAAAGCCAAAAAATATTATATCCTAAATGTGGTTTAAATTAATTCTAACTATGTGTGCTAGTGGAGGTTTAATTTTTTTTTTATTGATGACATATGTTTCAAACATTACCAGAATGGCATGTTTTGATCAGTGAATGAATCTATGGTATTGCAGGACTTTATTTGGGGAAATTAAATAGTTAATAAAAAAGAAATGATATGACATGTTATCAAAGAAACATGTAAGAAAAAAAGGGTAGGTCACTTTGTTATTAGGAATAATTTTGAGGTGATTTGTACAAACACGGATACATAAATCTTGAATTTTGCTCACCAATTATTAAATCACTACAAATATTCAAAACCATCACACCTCTTAAACCAATTTTGGGTAAAAATTTTCAACATATTATCACACACACACAAATATGTATGTGTGTGTGTGTGTGTGTGTGTGTGTGTGTGTGTCTATATATATATATATATATATATATATATATATAGAGAGAGAGAGAGAGAGAGAGAGAGAGAGAGAGAGAATGATGTTGTTATACTGATTCAATTTAATGATAAAACTAATATCTTCTTCTCAAATTATCTAAAGAATAATTTTCTTCCGTGATGCATTTATTACCAAGAAATTCGGCCTTAATACTATTACCAACTTTCACTATTACAATTTTGTGGAAGCTATTTAAAATTGTTGCTGCACAAACCGCCATGACCTAAGTTGTTTGTACTGATAATCACTTGACATTATAATGGCAGTAACAAACTATATATAATGTATATATACTAACTTGAAGGTTTTCAAAACTGTTGATTGATTGATGCTAGAATGCTTGATTGCCAATCTCGATGAGCCATATTTATCGTACCAAAAATGCTATATTATTAGATATGTTCACCCTAATCTAACTTGTTTGTACCAATAATCATTTCACATTAAAATAGGAAGAAAAAGCTTCATATATATGTATGTATGTATTGTACATGTGTGTGTGTGTGTGTGTGTGTGGGGGGTATATACTAAGATAAATACATCTCGGAGAGGTTGACAACCCACATTCAAGCATCAAACAAGTATCGCTAAAAAAACCTTAAGGTTAATGTGTGTGTGTATATATACAATACTATTGCAAGCACAACATTGGCAATATCAAATATGGTTGGCCCCATAGAAAAGATAGCAATTGATGGAAATATAGTAAACAGATTTTCTTTCTTTGTCTCGGGAGCACCACAAGTGAGTATATTCTAAGCTATATGGACGCTATTACCATGCAAGTGATAGCACAGAAAGATTATGTCAATGCAGATATGCTATCAAATCTTTTCAGAGAAGCTTTCGAGGAAATCAAGGAGGCTTCTACTCACCCATAATGTGTGACATAATAATATAAAAATTTCTATATAGGCATAACAATTTATAATAACAAATCTTTATATTATGTTTCTTCAATCAAGATGTGAATGTTGATGGGATATTCAGCTAACCTTAGAATAATCTCTTCGGCATTCGCATGTTTTCCTAACATGAAAATGGTGAAGTGGAGAGCAACATTATGTATGAAGTTATGTCACTGTGAAGTATTCGTAGTAAAAGACGGAATCTAGTTTTTTTTATATATATATATAGTCGTATTAATAAATATTTTCTCCATAAACACTGGTATATTCATTTTAGGCAGCACTCTGATGAATAAAATGTTTTTCAGATTATATTGATCCTATAATTATATTTACTCTTTCTTCTTTTTTTGATTATTATATTTATTCATTTTTTAATATTTCATTTTTCATAATAAATTATAGCAATATTAAAAATAATTTTTTTTATGATAAACAAGATCAATCATCAACTTTAATCTCAGACATTTTATCGTCTATCAATATGATTAAAATAACTATACTACAATCGCATGTTTTGAAATAGATCGTAATTAAATAAAATATTTTCTATTATCTTTATTTGCTATAGTTACAAACTATTACAATATTTTATTGTTTCATCTTATAATTTACTAAAACTAAATGTTACATTAAATAGTTATATTTTTTTATTGGATAGGGTAAAACACTTTTGACTCGAGCTATGAATCAGGGTGGGTCACAACCGATGGTTCATTCCCCATAGAAAATAGAGGAAGAAGAAATAAAAAGTGCAAAAGGGGTGTCACCTCCCACAAGAGCAATATATGTGAGACACAAAAGCCGTAGAGAATATAAATAAAAGGAGAGAAAAAATAGAGTAAATGGATAACCAATAGAGAGAAACCAAAACACCCAAAAATGGGAGTAGAATAATACAACATTCAAGACAAAACCCCACTAGCCGCCCACCAGAGGGGCTTATTCACAAGTCAATACTACCTTATGCCCTCGTTTAGAAAGGGGATCTTCCAGGGTCCATTGAGATCCGTTGGAGATGAGAGAGTGTGCTTAAGCCCTTAGTAATTCTGCATCCATTCTATGTCCTTTCTTCTTTGAAGAGACTCCAACATCCACGTGTTAGTTAGAAGTCATAGAAGGAAGAGTCCAAGGAGGGATCGCTTAAGGAGGGATTGATCAAGGGGTCAAATTCTCCTATAAGGGGACTTCCATTTAGGGGAAGGTCTAGGGTGGGGAATGGGGGTCCTCAGTAGGATGAGGGGGGAGGGTAGGTGGGCTAGGGGGAGCAATCCAAGGACATCCCATGACAATGTCCATTATCATCACTAAGTGGAAGAAAGGGGGACATAAAACTTTTCGTGATTGTGCCACTTGAAAAATGGGTCAAGTTCACCTTCTTTCCTCTTCCAGACTTGCTAAGGATGCCAATGTGTCTTGAAGGGACATCTAATGATGCGATGACTAGGGAGGTGGCAACGGAAGGAGCAAAAGGGAAGGCCTCCATAATTGAGATGTTGAGTCCATGAGCCCCACGAGGAGAGTAGATTAACCGAAAAGGGGAGTGGTTTGGAAATGTCAATGAAAGCCAAATGTGGACTGAGCTGAGACTCCAAGAGGTAGCATCAATCTTTATGAAATTTTTTACTTTGTCCACTAAGAGCTCGATGAAACACTCATTCCTCATCACCAGAGGGAGAAGATGAAACTGAAGCCACATTAGGTCATCCTTGAGTTGAAATAAATTTGACGAGAAGAAAGGGATCCAAGCGTAGAAGAAAATGCCATAATAGTTGAAAAACCACAGACCGAAGTTCCACACAAAATAGCTATTAGTTGAGCTCTAAAATTCTACCAGGAAGAACCCAACACACAACAAGTAGAAGGGAGGAGGACCAATGGAACAAAATCAAACTTTTGAGGCCCAAGTTACAAGAGTTGAAAGAGAGGTAAACAATCCCATGCATTTTTCAATCAGAGATATGCTACTTATATCTACTTCCATCTCCAACAAAAAAAAGTCTAAAATAACCAACTCAAAAATAGATAAGAGAACCTAAATTTGAAATAATAAAAAAAATCTAAAATAAATAATTATTACATTAGTTATGAATAATTAATAACATTTTATTATAAATTTGATTGTAATGAATGTTATTTTAGACTTGCATCACCCACAATATTAAAAATGAAATATATATTATCAAATTATAATTTAATGTTTTATGTATATATGTTTATAACCTTCCAAAAAAAAATTCTAAACAATATAGAACACATATACAATCGTTTTCTATTTACATATTTCCAAATACATTGCATACATATGTTAGTGTTCATATATGTTAGTGATATAGAACCCAAAATAGAGATTAATATAATGTTTTTGTCTTGTTTGATTCATCGTAATCATTTTGGTACGTTTTTTTTCCCCCTTTTTGGTTGAATGCTAGGATTACGATTTACTTTTTAACATTTGGTGTACCTAACGTGGATAATTGGGTTGCGTTTGTGTGACTATTATTATTATTTTTTACATGGCATACATATGCGGTACAAGCTTACTATAAGTTGCGTAAGGGCTGTGTAATAAAAAAATATTGAAATTAAAAAAAAAAAAGTCGGATGTTATATGAATTATCCCATTTAATTTTATTTTTTACATTGACAAAGATACTAATAATAAGGAATAAGGAGATGATAATATAATTGATTCAGAGTTTTGGGTTCTTTTCATATAAATGTCAAAGGAAGTTTTTGTTATTTGTATTATTTAAGAATGTTAGTTTGTGTAAGCTCAATCGCTTTCTTTGAGAATTAGTGATGGCTCCCCCAACTGATTACAAGGTTCATTAGTTGTGGGGCAGTCACTACCGAAACACTAAAACACCAAAAAAAAGAGGAATAAAGAAATGATAACGAATTTAAAGTGATAACTACTTTGAGAGAGACATGGGGGGGAGGCGACGGGGGCGGGCGGAGGGGGAAAGGGGGCTAGGGAGCGGGGGCGCGGTGGGGGGCGGTGAGGGGGCGCAAGGGAGTGGGAAGGGGAGGCAAGGTGGGGTGTCATCAAGCAGGGAGAAGGAAAAAAATGAGGAACAAAGATTGAAAGAGACAACAATGTCATCCTACTAAAAAATATTTGGGGACAATGTATAGGCAAGGGGAAAGACTAGAGGAAAAGAAAAAGAGATCCATTTATAGATAAATAATATATGTTATCCCTAAAAAATATAAGATTAGAGGTATGTATTAATTTAATTTTATAGGATAATTTAATTTATATTTATATAAATCTTAAAAATAACATGAGAAAAAATCCTAGATGAAGCATGCTAAAAAACTTTATGAAAAATCTTGAATAAACCAACAGAGACATAATAATAAAACTCTAAAATAAAATCCTTAAAAACATAGAATATTCTATAGAATCCTTTGATAGTCACCCCATTCTCTTTTACATCCTTACATTGTACTAAATTCATAGTAAAATATCCAATATCTCTTATACACAACTCTAGGTTGCGTCTAAATTTTTTGACAAAATTCACAATTTAGTTTCCTCTCTTTCCTTTTCTATATTACAAGAAAATTATTTGAGGAAATCCTCAATTGCGTTTTATTTTTATTTTCAAAAAATTTCATTGACTCTATTCATTATTCAACACTTTTCATCATTCACATTGCATTCCAAGAAAAGAAAAAAAATTATTTCTAATTATTTTTGCATGCCTCAAATATTTGTACTTGTAGATTATAAATAATTGTGGTATGATTTATGCATTCATTAGAAATATAGTATTTTCATAGGCCATAATATATGTATTTTGACATATATATCAATTCTCATATTTATGTTTTATTATTGAGTTATCAATCGAATAAAGAAAATATTTTAAAAATAATAAAATGGAAGTTTAAGTTAAAATACATGAAAAAATAAACTTAACAAATAAGATTAATGTTTTTAGTTTTACAAGATAAATGAATGTTTCTGTAACTCCCAGGCCAACTAGGAGGGTGTTGCATATTGGGGCTTGTCATATGTCTACTTCCATTTTTCCACACAATGTGATATTTAGGAGTATTAACGAACCCATTAGGGACATCAATGATCTTCCTTAAAATAGTAAAATAATATTAAAATTTTCAGATTATTTATTAAGTTGTATATCATTTTTAATCCATTTTTAATTATTGATTAGTCATTGATACACTTATTCAGTATTGAGGATAACAAGAAGAAGGAAAATGAGGAAGGAGTATGGACAAGTCAATGTCCTTTATCTATTGTTAGGAACCAAGCATGAACGTATAATTTTTATTTTATTTTTTAAATTGAATTATTTCTATTAATTATAAATTATTTTCTTTTTGGGGTTTTGATAATATGCTCAGTAGTTATATAGACTAGTTTGAGGATGACACTAAGTTGAGTCATCATCCTTCTCTTAGAGGTATAATCACTAAGGGGGGTGAATTAGTGAGCCTAGATATTTTAATGTCAATTCTAATTAATTCAAACTATTAAACAATCAACATATATCAACTTGATCTAACAATATTAACAAGAGAGCTCATTCATTCATTGCATACACAAGATCAAACACATAACACATAGTTCATGTGGGAAACCCTCATGGGGAATAAAACCCACTCTCAATCCTATAATACATGGACTACTATCATATAATAAATACAAACAAGATATTGGTCAACTCTTTTAAACAAAAAAAACTTGATCATGTCCTCTTGACCAAAGGTCTTTAGTGAAACACCTATTTCACAAGGAGTAACTGTCCCTAAGAAAGATCAAGTCCTTTAGACACTCCTTTGATCACCTCCACCTTAGAAATAAAGTCTTCAACCCCTGATGATGGATCTCTATTTTTCTAACACCTACACAAACTCCCTCTCTATCTCATATAGGCCTCTAACATAGCCATGCCATAATCTCTCTCCTTCACTCAAACTGTCCTCATATACACACTCAGACCTCTTCGCACATCTTCAAACTATAAGAGAAATTTACTTACATAAAAAATATGACCAATAGGTCATAGTCACACTCATCAATCTGCTCATCAAATCATCAACAAGGCATTCTGCCTCTCCTTCGCTCCACAACTCTCACATGCACCTTGCACTAGTCTCACTCACAAATCTAAAAACCAAGACATTTGGTTTCACTATATATAGAGCATTCAGGAATTATCAAGATAAAAATATTTTTTATCGACCACAATACATGCCTTCATCCTTAAGGCATATCACATGGGTCACACTTAAGCATAATCCACTTTCAAATAGGCCTAAGTCACTTTTAGGTCCTCTGGAGACCCATTCAACTCTTTGACACTTTTTTTAGAAAAATAAGAACATAGGAACAATTTAAAAAATCATGGACCCATTTCAAATGATCTATAGGTCCTCCTTAATTTCTAATAACCATCACAATACTTTTATGCTTGACCATAATACACTCAAACAACAATCTGTGCACATAGTCACCATGAACAAATACACAATCAACTTATAAACCTTTTTTGATATTTCATACAATTTTTTAAACCTTAATAATGCGCATAGAGCATCCTTATAGAGTTTAAAACATGATTCAATATGTAATTCATCATTAAACATCGAAACAACATTAGAACAAGCTCAATCACCCTTATCAGGTTACTTGCATAACATGCATTTTTTGTAACCTAAATATATTTGACTATACACACTTTTATATCTTCAAATTAGGTTCATTATATGCACCATATATTTCTCTTCAACTTTTATTTTTATAGCACCTTTGAATTTGTCCTATATCAAAATTTATGGATAAAATATAGAGCACTAGTTTTTCCCTTTACAAAAATTCAAATATTCAAATGCAAATGGTCAAAATTAAACCCCAGACACAGTACTTGCATCTCATGTCCTCACATTTTTAGATTAAATGTGCACCATTTATATTCTTCAAAATTTAATGCATAGTGCATCAATGTCTAAATGTTAAACTTTGACCAGTTAACCTCATCTCATGCAATCTAACAACTTTGACCTCATGCACTCTGTAAATCTCTTCAAGATTGTCCTAGATTTAATAATACTAGACAAATATCACTTTTATCATTTTATTTTAATTCACTTTATTTATCTCTATCTATACGATCACCTTCTCACTCTTGATCCTTGGAACAAGCTCAATCTTTATCTCTGCACAACATTAAACATTGAACACTTGGCACAATCTCGTTGCTTCTTGACATCTTGGAGTAACACGCTCAATCGATGATGTTCAAACTTTACCTTGTAAAAAATTGACTAAGTATTGGATCCATCACAATATATCTGAGAAGCCAACTTTGAACTTTAATAACATTTGCCTCGCTCACTTGCATGTTCTCAAATTTGGACCATATGATCTCCTCGCATAGGAGAATACAACCATGTGTCAAACTATTCCTCAAGCCTCCACATGTGAAAGATAAAATGCCATTAATCTACTCACTTAGATTTTTCTACCATAGAGCCAACAATGTCAAGAATCGCTTGGAAGGCCAACGTTGCACATGCATATCTTTTGACATGCTTAAGTGCATGATCTAAAATTTAGCATAAATTAGGTAGGCTCAAAACTTAACAAAACCATCTAATCATCTTATTTTGAAACACCTACAGGTGTGAGATATGCCATTAGCAAACTACTTACTCAACTCTTTCTTGCCTCATGTAAATTTGGCTAAGTATGGGAAAACATTGTCAAACTTCCTGGGATCCTAACTTTACACTTCCATATTTTTTTGTCACGCTTAGGTGCATGAACTAAGATTTAGTGCATAATAAATAGGAAAAATAGTGAACAAATCCATGTGACCATTTCCTCCTGAAACCACCATGTATGTGAATTTTAACATCATCAACATGCTTACTCATATCTATTTGAGCATAGAAAACACTATCAAAATACTTGAAAGCCCAACTTTGTACCCACATATATTTGAATGCATTTAGGTACATGACCTAAGATTTAGTGAATAGTAAATAGGGACTAATATGATCACAAACATATGACCAAATACCCCTGACTCATAATCATGTAGAATGGTGACATCAACAACTACCTACTCATATTTTATGCCACTAGACCCAAAATGTCTAGATGAAATCCAATTATGTACACAAGCACTCAAAGCATAGACAACCTATTATAGAACCCATTTCACATTCTCAATACTCCATACTCATCCCTAAACATCCCTAACCATTCCAAAACTGAAGATCAACCAAGCCTCCTTAAATCACACTTAGATAAACACATTACAGACTTTGTCATTTTCACTTAGGCTATCAAATCACTTCATCCACTCACTAGGATGCCTTCATGACATCACCATGACATCATTGAAAAATCTCCAATAATATTTCCCTTTGTCATTAATGTTAACACACATCATATAGCAATATATATTACCTTCCTTCTACTCGAGATAACACTCCCACAATAGTAACTTTCTCCCCCTTTGACACAATGATAAAGTGGACACCAAATGATGCTGAGGACCTAAAATGACTATCAATAGAAAAGGACCATCTTATAAATATGATACAAATTCCCCTTTGCCTTGAGCCTACTTCTTCTTGCTCCATGCTAACACTCTCTTCAATCAAACACTGCAACCAATGAAGATAGAACACACAAAACACTAGCATATAATGGAACTCACCAAGAAACATATGATATGTAATCCCCCTCAGATATCTTAGCCACTACACGTTTTGAGCATCTTCAAATCTCCATACATCATGAGGAACCACCATGCAAGCTTATTATCATTTTCTCTCAATCTACCTTAAGGACCACCAAAATAACTTCATGCCACACACAAAACTAGAAATATGATCTCTAAAACAACCTAAGAACTCACCTTGAAATACTCATGCCTTGTTCTTTTGGAGAAACGGAATGAAAATCACTCTTCTTCTCACTAGGCCTGACTAGTCTCCTTGTAGCCCTACCTAGAACTTGTAGAGCCAAAAAAATTTAGAAGACACACATTCAAGATCTAAAACATCATAGCTAGATAAATCTCATATGTCCCCTCAATCACACCAATTTAAAACAACTAGCTCAACCTTTGTAACATACTTTCTTGACAAACCAACTACCGAATTAGGCCTCCAACTTGACAAAAACTTGAGTAACTTGAGAACCAAAAACTTTAAAATCTATGTTAAAATTTATTTTAAACCCATTTAGCCCATTAAAATTATTAAGAATCCTAAGATATTAACTCCTAAGGCAAACCTTTTTTTCTAGTAGATCCTAAAACCCTAGAATCTCAAAACAAACAAGGTCAACACAACACCTTCCAATCAATGTCTACCTCTGAAACTTATTGTACACTTGGAGAAAACCATTACACACTTATAGAACAAGATTTGTACTTCTACATCTTTGGGAACCCATACATATTATAATGCATTTTATGACCTGCATACTCTTAGGCATAAGCTAGAAAACCCGAGAGCAAACAAAAATAACCAATTTGACTTCAACATACCTTCAGACCACAAAACCACTTGTATCATGCTAGAATAAGGTCAACAAACCTTTATAAGCAAAAAAATCATCTTAAAAAATCACAAATCCTCTTATGCCACATGAAATCCTTCAATTTGACAATACAAACTGACCATATATAGCTATGACATCACTCTAACATCACCACAACTTCTCTTCTACTTGAACATACATGTTCCAATTGAAAAAACCCATCTTTAGCCATCTAGGAACATTTGAAGAACACCAATGAAACACTTACTTCTCCACTATAAGGAATATCTTTAAAAAAAAAAATAGAGACATCCTTTGCACTGCAATGCTGTAAAACAAATTAAATCTGGGAGTGGCCCACATCTCTGTAGTAACTACTAGAATCCTTTTATAGCTATAAGAATTCTTGCTCTTGTTCTTATTTTATTTATTTTGAACTATTACAAATGGTAATTTTTCTATATAACTCTCCTTTTCTTTTAGGATATAATTGATAACACAGAGAAACTATGGAATCTTGACATATATTTTCATTTGAATCATCAACCTTGCAGCTTGAAACCTCATCACTAGGCATAGATAATTGATGTACTTTGAATAATACTTGCTCAATAATAGCAGGATGTTCACTTGGATTCATACTCATCTCAAAAATTGCCTCAACCATCACATTGGTCTTCTCCTTGAGCTTGGTCTCTTCATCATCAACATGAGTAGACAATGAGAGCCCTTTGAACTTTTCAACATCTATAGCATTCAATATTTCTTAAAGGAATCTCAAATTGCCTTACCTTAAATGGACAATGTTTTTCAAAGTGTCCCACATCATGATAGTTGAAGCACTAAACCTTTTTCACTCCTTTTGACTAATGACCCCCATCATAGTTCCATGAAAATTCATTTTTAATAAGTCTCATGCAATCTCTAGCTCTATGCACAACAATAACTATTAAAATTCACACACCTCATGGCATTTGGTTGTCTTATCTAATTTGTCTTCATTCTGTTAAAACTTTCATTCTTTGTTTGATGATTTGTCTTCAAAGGTTGATCCACCTTTCTCTTATTGACATTCATGTCAACTTGAGAATCAACTTTGGGTTCTTCATTAAAACCCAATCTAGATATGTCACTAGCTGAATTTTGACTCTATAGGAGATCATCAAGATCATTATAAATTTTATCAAACTTGACAAATGATTTCAACTTACTTGCAAACTTCTCTATCTCATATTTCAAAGATATAATCTTAGAATCATACCTTGAACATTCATCTTCATTATATTTCGGTCTTGTAGATAGGATTTCTAATTGACAACTTAGATGCTTGACCATATATTCATGCTCCTTGGTGTCTTCATTTATTCTTGTCTCAAATACACTGAATTGCTTCTCATAGTCTTTGAGTTGAGACTTCATCTTATTTTTAATATTATTCTCAATATTCAGTACTTTAGGAGCATTTATCAATGAGTCTTATAGTCCACCTCATGTTCATCATCATTTGAATCACTAAAAATAGACTCCTTTTGATGTGAGTAATGCACTTTCCTTAGCCATAAACAGGGCTTGATCTTTAGCAAAACCATCATGTTCATGATCATACTTTGAGTCACTAACTTAACTCTCATCTGATGAGCTGCTATCTTCTTTGGTGTAGAGACTTTTCTTGTCCTTGAAGTACTTCTTATTTTCAAACCTTCTAAATTCCTTTTTTATTTTATTAGGCCTAAATGATCTCTTTCCATCATCATGACCTTCATCATGCTCTTCATCATCATCCTTTTTATAATTATGAGGGGAATTCTTAGTAAAATGGCCTACCTCTCCATAATTGAATCATTTGAGGGGTAGTTTACCCTTATACTTGCTTGAACTTATTTTCTAATTTATTTAAATTAAAGCAACTAGTTCATCCTTATCTATATAATAAATTTCATCCTCTTTGGGTTTATATAAGAACTCTCAATTGCATATGATTGGTCAAACCTTTATAATGCATAAAAATCATCCTTATGGAGTCTAAAACATGCTCTAATAGCTAATTCATCATTAAGCATCGAAACAACATCAAAATGAGCTCAATTAACCTTCTCGGGTTACTTGCAGAACATGCACAAACACAAACTCAAATTTGAACCTCAATATATTTGACTTTGCACACTTTCAGATATTCAAATTAGGTTTATTAAATGCACCATGGATTCCTATCAAACTTTTCTTTTTATAGAAACTTTAAATTCAAACTAGATCAAAAGTTATGGACAAAATACATAGCACTAGATTTTCCCTTTACAAAATTCAAATACAAATGGTCACAGTTAAACCTTGGACACATTGTTTGAATTTAATTTCCATGCATATTTAGATTAAATGTGCACCATTGATCTTCTTCAAACATTAATGCATAGTTGTGTGAATGCCTAAATGTTAAACTTTGACCAATTGACCTCACCTCATGCACTCTGTCAATCACTTCGAGATTGTCCTAGCTTTAACAATACTAGACAACTATCACTTTGACCTCTTGACTTTAATTCAAACCATTGAGTTTTATCTATATGATCACCTATTCACCATTGATCTTTGAAAGAAGCTCGATCTTTATCTTTGCACAGTGCTAAACATTGAACAATTGGCACCATCTCCTTACTTCCTGACATCTTAGAGCAATGCACTCCATCAATGATATTTGAACTTTACCTTGTACAAAATTGACTATGGGAACTATTAAAATCTATCTAAAAATCCAACTTTGAAAGAAAATAAATTTTATGTCACTCACTTGCATGTTCTCAAATTTAGACCATCTAATCTCCTCACATAGGAGAATCCAATCATATGTCAAAATGTTCCTTAATCCTTTACACGTGTGAGATAAAATAACATTAATATGCTCACTCATATTTTTCTATCATAAAGCTGACAATGTCAATAATTACTTGGAAGGCCAACTTTACACATGCATATGTTTTGAAGTGGTTTAACACATGATCTATATTTTAGCACAAATCAGCTAGGCTCAAAACCTAACAAACCCATATGATCATCTTGTTCTAAAACTCCTACATGTGCAAGATATGCCATCACCAAATTACTTACTCGGCACTTTCTTGCCTCATGCAAATTTGGCTAAGTATGGGAAAACAATGTCAAGCTTTTTGGGATCCCAATTTTGTACTTGCATATATTTTATTGTGCTTAGGTGTATGACCTAAGATTTAGTACATAAGAACTAGGAAAAATACTAAAAAAATCTATGTGACCATTTCCTCCTGAACCTCCATGCATGTGTATGTTGATATCATCAACATGCTTACTCAGCTCTATTCGAACATAGAAAATACTATCAAAATGCCTGAGAGCCCATATTTGCACCCACATATCTTTGATTAAGCTTAGGTACATGACCTCAGATTTAGTGCATAGAAACTAGGGACTAATGTGACCACAAAAATATAACCAACTCTTTTTGACTCATCCACATATGGCAATGGTGACATCAGTAAACTACCTACTCATATTTTCTACCACTAGACCCAAAATGTCTATATGAAAATAATGATCAACAAGATGAAATCTACTTATGCACACAAGCACTCAAAGCATAGAAAACCTCTTATATGACCCCTTTCACATGCTCAATACTCCATAATTATCCCTGAACATCCCTATCCATGCCAAAACTAAAGATCAACCAAGTCTCCTTAAAGCACATTAGGACAAGCACATTGCATACTTTCTCATTATCACGTAGGCTATCAAAGCACTTCATACACTCACCAGGATACCTCCATGACATCACCATGACATCATTGACAACTCTCTAGCACCTTCCTCTACTACTGTGGATCTAATGTGGAGATATAGTTTTTAATTTTATTTTTAAAATTTAAATATTTAAATTAATAGTAATATAATTTTAATTTTTTATGTTTTGATAACAGGGCCATTTTTTATATGGACCGATAGGAGGATGGCATTGGAACGATTTGTTATGCTTCCTCTACTTCTATGGTCCTAAGGAGGAGGTATACTTTTAGTTTCATTTTTAAAATTGAAGTATTTAAATTAATTATATTCGTATTTTATTTATAGGGTTTTAATTATGGATTCACTATTTATATGGACTTGCATGAGGATGAGGTTGAACATAGTGGACATCCTTCCTCTACTAATAGGGACTCAATGCGAAGGAATAATTTGTAGTAATTTTAAAATTGAAGTATTTTAGTTACATATCTATCTAATATTTATTTTTGTTTTATGTCTACATCAAATGTGCTTCGTGATTGTCATATATCAAGTAGGGACACTTGTGTAGGACCTTCTGTCTTCATCAAGTCCTGCAACATACTCGTGTGTTACTCTAAAACCAACTATAAAATTCTCCTCTGATCCATTTACTTATGCTTTCGGAAAGCTAACATTCCCATTACTTAACAAAACAATTACCAAAAACTCACACCTGCTTGAAATAATGAATATTACATTTACATCCATAATTAATACTTTCTAATTGAAAAGGAGGCCTCCTAGAATAACCTTGGTTTGCCAAATGTTAATGTTAGGTTATGATCTTGAAACCTATGGGTTATGGGCCCATTAAGAACTACTCCTCCAAGATTTGAGCCATGGTTCTATTTTAAATATTCATTGTCTATGCTTAAGCTAATGATTTCAAGATTTGTTCATATAATTTAAATATACATGCAACCTCAAAGTGATCATTACCATGCATCATTATCTCATACTATACAATCAAATGATAAAAATCTTATTGTAGGTTTATGGCCATAATCCCATAATTATCCAATGATGATGATTATGAAAAGACATATTCCCCAAAGTCATCCTTTGGGTTGTGTTTGCATAGTGGAATAGTCATTTAGGAGCTTCATCCAAGCTTAAAAGCATGGATGAATCAATCATTTAAGCACTATTCCATGCATAGAACCGTCAACTTAAAGCCAATATTTGTTCTCGAGACTTACAATAACCTATTAATGTAATAAAAATGAAGACAAAAGAAGTGTACTAATTACTTTATAACATCTTCAAACTTAATTGTTTGATTAACAGGATGACTGTTAACTTAAACTTGATGCAGACATGCTGAATGTGGCTAACTTACTCATCAAACTTGCTCGTTGGGTGATGCCATGTCCCCTCTTAGTATATATAATGATATGTGCCATCATTCTACATATTCGATACTTTTTTCAAGACCTAAAACATAATTTGTGCCCTTGCGATGCAAATAAGCATTATGATGACACTTGGCAACTCTTGAGTTAGTGACAAGGTCATGGGGGAGAAAACATATTTCTCCTACCAAAAGATACAACACTATGACAAGACGAGATGTGGTTCTAGGTGGGGGTCTACATCCACTTCGACTGAGCAAGAATTCAGAGTCAATCCACATGGAAATGAGCTACATGTTAAAAAGCCTTTGGCTAAATGTTGTGAGGTTATGGCATTCTAATGCATGGCATTGAGCAATCAGGTCACACCCCTCAGAATAAATGATAATGTGAGGTCAATCCATGTGGCAGTTCATCATCCCACAAACTAATCCATTTAAATTCCTTAGTCAAAACTTGTGAAGCTACAACTAAATGTGTGTTTGATAAGTGGCATGTTTTAATTACCTCGCAATCCTATAGGGCTTGAGGTCTACATAAAATTTCCTTGTAAATTGTGGATATACGACTACATATAATCAAGACATATGGCATGAAGAGAAAAGAAAACTCATGCCAAAATCAAACTACGATCGTATGTGCCATATGTGATGACAATGCATGGCAAGCTCAACTAACTGCACACAATATGTAACATAGCATAAAGCTATGGAAAATTGCCAACTGATAATGTAACTTTATACCTTAGATAAATTTGTGAAATATTGAAAAGATGCACTATGATGCGACAATACACATGGGCGGGACTGCTTGGCAAGCTAAAAATTGTGACAAGTCAGTGATCAATCATATTTGAGATTGGCTAAGGAAGTGGCCAGATGAAGACATGGCCAATTTAGAACCGTACAACTAGAAAAAACACATGGGAACAAGCATAGATAATCAAAAGGATAATGATAAAAAAAAATCTCACGTGTCCAAGTTTGAAAGAGCACGAAGGTGCAAACTAATACAAAGCTCAGACACTTCATAAATTGGCTAAATTAGAAAGTGACTGAGCCTGCAACTAAGGCCAATTTTGATGCTAATTGGTTGAGGAAATAATTAATTTCAAGATTAAGCCATGAAACTAAGCCAAAAATGCATGGGACTAGGTACGAGTAGGTACGAATACAAAAATATTGTGTGTTTTAACCTGCATAACAAAAGGATGACCTAAGATCGAGATAATAAGGGTCATTTAACAAATGAAAGAGATAGAATCATTTACCCAAGAGCTTACTGTTGACCATTTTTTGCCCAACAAGCCAAAAATTAGTCCCCTTCTTCCCTTACTATTTAGAGCCAGTCATTTTCATGGTTATACAAGTTCATCGGCCTTGGTTCATGAACTGGTTCATTCTCTGGTTCAATCGGCACTTGGTTCAATGTTTGGTTCAATGCCTAGTTCAATTGGCCTAAGTGCAATCAGCGGGTTCATCAGCATGCATTTTTGAACTATTGAACTAGTTCAACCAATTAGTTTAATGGCTTCGTTTGACCACTTCAGTTTGAATGCCTTAGTTCAATGCTTTGGTTCACTTAGTCAGTTCAACGGCATCAATTCAAGCAGCTTCTAGTTCAATCAGACGGTTAATCGACAAAGTTCAACAGGCTCGATGCACAACGTTGAACCATTGAACTGGTTCAATAGATTGGTTCAATGCATTGGTTCAACACATCAGTTCAATCATTTGGCTCAACGTCATCGGATCATCAGTTTAGTTCAAGCGGCTCAGTGTGTAGTCTTTAACCATTGAATCATTGAACCAATTTTTGGTTCAACATCTTGGTTCAAGGGTGTGTCCCAAAGCTGAAGGGTAGTGTTAAGTCCAAATGCCCTTGCAGAGGGAAAGAAACATTTCAAGGGCACTGAATGATTTCTGACAGGCACGCAAACATCAAATTTTACACCATGAAAGCCAGAGTGTGGAAGGCACCAAGTGGCAATTGCGAAAGACTTTGACATGCTTTTTAGGAGTAGAAAAACGTGCCACGTGTCCCCTACAGGGCTCAGTGGAAGTCAACAAGTGTCAACATCCATGGGTTTCCCCTATTGGCTTCAAAGAAGACTGTGGTGGGCTCGAATAAGTTGCTAAGAACTATGCAGAGCATGCCAAGTGTCAGCATCTGCAAAGCACCAAGAAAGGGCCTGAAAGTTTTTTTAAGGCAGCTAAAGGTTTTGCAAAAGTGGCCACATGTCACCTTCCATAGAAATCTCAAAAAATACTTCCAAATTCTCTAAGTGGAAAAAGTAGCTGGAAGCAGCCATGTGTCAACTTCTGCCTGACTCTCAAGGAACCCTCAAAGGTGAGCGGATGCTGCCACATCCCATTATCAGCTTGACAAAAGCTGCCACATGTCAATGTCTATGTTTCAAGTGTCTTCTAAGTGCCCACGCAGCAGACCATGACACATGTCAAAATCAGATGCACTCTCAATAGAAAGAGCCAAAGGAGTAGCAGAAGGAGCCAAAAGAGGTAGAATAGCCAAATTTAGAAACAGACAAAGTGATCTAAGTGGCACAAGAAAGTGTTGACTCAAGGAATTATTCTAGTGGTTGATATAGTACCTGCCATGTGATTATCAAGAGGCATAAATAGTGAATGATGTGACCCATTTTTCTTCATTATGCATTGATGAGCAGGCAAACAGCATGGCTCATAACTTCGAATCTTGACAAGAGCTGACACAACATTATGTTTAGGTGGCTTCCTCATCCCAATGCTTGAAAAACACATGGGTCACTTGTAAAAAGGGCACCAAAATGGCCTCTTTATTCCTCTATAAATTGTAAGCTTCTCATTCAAGAAAGGATCTGCTCTCAGCCTTAGGGCAAAACTCTGCCCAAAACTCTCTCGAGCTTGTAAGGTAGAGCTGCCAAATTTTTACCTTGAATTGAAACATAGCATTTTTACCTCCATTCTAAGTTTTGCATCTTTAGTATGTGTTTATGCCTTGATTCTGTGTTAAGTCATTTTCTTAATGCTTTCACAGAATGATTTCAGCATTTCTAGTGCATTTTTAAGTTTCCTTTATAGGTCTGTCAGAAGTGTCCCTAGACGAGTATAGGTTAAGTGGATAGGTTGTTGCAGTGTGTCTTAAAACTCCTCTACTAGTTATTTCCTCCCTGTATCTCCACAGACCCCTCACCCATTGATGCAGAAGGTTTTCTCATGTCAGATGAAGTCTATGGGAGCTGGTTCTCGGTGGAAAGTGTATGTTCAGGCACAGTAGATCAACCTTTTCTGGTGTATCACCTTTTTCTTTATAGGCTTAGGTTCTGTTTTCAGCATCTCTCTCTCCCTTTTCATCCCCCCCTTTTTTCATTTTATTTGTTAGCAAGAATAGAAACCAAGGCCTAAAAGATACATCAGAGGGAGCTAGCCCTCATCTAGAGACTCTTCCCTCCAGCTTTGCCAGTCCCACAGGCGAGAGGGGAGTTTCCATTGTTGCATGTGGAAAGGGAGGAGCTCGGCCTCCTACCCACAGGTGTAAATCCGCTGCATCAATAGTTACCTTCCTTTAATTACAAAGAATAGAATGAATTAATGAACAAGGGCTAGGTGATTCAATCCATAGTGGATCCACGCTGATATATACTTGGCTAAAGCTAAAGACACCAATAACCACACCTTCCATGCATTATCGTAATGATGAGTAGTAATGATATCTCTTTTAGATCTATAGAACATCAAACCATTATAAATCCCATTCTCATTATTGAAGTGAATGTCAAAACTTGATTTAAATTCCCTTTTAGATTTCCAATAAATGAATATAAATTATGTGCAAGACTTTAGTGAAATCACTGCAAAAATATGTATTTTACTTGTCTTTGGGATATTCACATCATTATAGGAACAAAAATAATTTCTTGTTAATGAAAATTATATGGCTATTAGTTTCCTCAACATAATTTTGACCATTTCTCTTATCTATAAAGAGACCCCCAAAAAAAACCAGGACAACAAAAACCAACAAATATTCCTTGTCGTATAAACTTCTAATTATAAGAAGTTTAATTGGTTTATTCACCAACCATTCTGGATTTCATAGGCATCTTAGATTAGTAAAAAAAAACAATCTAAACAAGGGGGCAAAGCACCAAGTCCTTGCGGGAAGTAGAGGCTGAGTCTGAAAAGTAATTTATAGCTTCAAATTCAAAATAAAATGTTCAATTGTATAAGTGAATTGAAAATATATAGATTTGACCATAATGATCCCCACAATAATTTTTTTTATCATGACACCATAAGCATAATACCAAATCCTAAATCTACTAAAACCCACATTTTATTAGTAGAAACCTAATCATACCCACCTCTATTCTTAGCATTATTTGAAAGCTTATAAAGATCAATTGTCTTTCCATCTAAGATAATGGGTAGCACATGCTTGCATTCAACTTGTGGATATTCAATCCTATAGGTAGTTAAGGTTTGATCAAACAACTCTCTTTGCTCATCCCTAGGAGGTAGATTCCCCCATGAGTTTGACTAGGGAGTAGATTATCATGAAAACTGATCCTCAAGCCCTCATTTTTAGATGATTTGCATTTAGCGATTGAAAGAGGATTAGATGCTACCATTTGAATATTAGACACTTACTCTAAGCTTGGGAAAAAACAAGGTGGCATGCCGTTAACACCCAGTGCACAACCAATAAATAGATTTTAAAACTGAAGCATTTCAAGAATAACTCCTATAGATCCCTACAACATTTCAGTGTGAGTCATCAAAGGCCGTATGCATTCTTAAATAAAGCCCTAAATATTAATGCCTTTAGGGGCATATACTTACTTCATGAACCTGAAAAAGCTACTGAGCCAAAATATTAAATTTTTTTGGTTGTGATACTAAACTTTCTCAAAATCTTATGGAATTGATCATATCATTCAAAAATAGCCAAGAAATTCAAAGGAAAAAACCCAAATGCCAAAAACTACCTTCCCTGATTTCTTAACAGGAAAATTGATTTTCTAGCAGGATTCTGAATAAAACCTTTGATTAAATTTAAGCACTATCTTCAAGCAACCAACAGTTGAATAAAAGACATTCAAAACATCGAGTGTTTTATTTCTTTTGGTAGAAGAAATGAAATAGTGAGTTATTTATACAAATCATCCACCTAAAGAAAATTGACAGAATTCTCTCCTCCAAATATTGGAATCCTTTGTAGAAAGGTAATTTGTAAATATAAACATTGTTTAGAATGACTCATAACTGTAATGTTTCTTATAAACAATGTCCTTTAATACTTGCAGATAATAGTTTTCATCTAGATGACAGATGATTTCAAAGTTCATAAGGTCATCTTTACCATTTGGAAATTTTATGCTCATAGTGTTTGAAATGTTTAACTCACTAATAACTATAAATTTGAATAATATTAGTCAATTTAATGTGTATTTTCATAAAACATAGGCTTTATAAAACAAAAAAAAAAAACATGCAGTGTAAATCATTCATAGCAAGAATTGATCTCTATGCATCAAGCATGCACACTCAAATCATTGTTGGCATTAAATCACAATCTTTGAAGATTGCAGTAGTGAAAAAAAGATAGTTGCTATTGAAATGTTTAGACAATATTGAGATGACTTAAATAGACACCAGTAAAATCACAAGTCAAAAGAGTGAAAGGTTACCGTCAATACACTAATGTATGTAATATGATATCTCCCAAGTTAAAAAACCAAGAAAATTGAACTTTTAAAGAGGTAACCAAGCTTAGCAATACAAAAGGGCATTCCTTACAGATGGAGAAAAAATCCAATATCTAATCAAGTTCCGAATGACCAGGGTACTTCGAGAGCAACTATTACTCTGTAAATATGACTACTAAGGTAACAGGAGAACAAGAAGGAGCCTTTTGCTCAAATCAAATGGTGTAGATCAAGATATATAAAGGTAATCTTGTATTGTGATTACATAACCAATTAGAAAAAATAAGGCCTAAATATGGCTATCTATTCAATAGTGGTGAAATGCCAAATGGGGAAAAACCTAGCATTCACTAGATAATGTTAATATAAGAAAAGTATGAGAAAGATGCGAGTTTGACTTAGATATGAAAGTACCAACTAAAGGAAATGAAAGATAGAGGATAGCATAGGTTTCATGATCAATATGCTGCTATACACCTTTATGCAATCATAATTCACTAGAACTTTTCTTCTTTAAAGGTGATCCTTTACTACCACTTTTAGTAGCCTCTCTCTGCTTCTATTTGTCTTTAAATATATTAATCATGGTATCTAAAATAATTGTTCAACCAAATACAAAATTGTTATGTATCCACCATAGTAACGTTACACAAGATAATTTTTCTTGTAAACACATCATTAGGATGAAGAGAAATTCAAAGCGACATGAAGCCTTAGATTAATATTTTGATGAGGTCTCGGAGTGATTCTTAGTACTTGCCAATATAATATCAGTAGAATGTCATCAGAGAGATATTCCATACAAGAGTGCAAGATAAATGATAAGAAAAAAAACATTTCAACCTGAAAATCCATGCCTGGAATTTGCTAATTTAAGCCTCTTTCCAAGCCTCTTTTTGCTCTTTACAGGCCTTCAAAACTTCAAAAATCCCATAGTTTTCTTTTGGAATTTTGTCAAGGTCTAAAGGATACAAAACAAAACAATGGTGGAACCTTTTTATCAAGATAAAACCCATAATAAATGATATCCCATGTTGAGAAAACATATTAATCCCCCTTTGCAAACATAATATAAGGTTTTTGGGTGATTTTACTCTAATAATTTTTTTGAAGCCATCTAAAATAAGTAGTTGTTCAGAGTACTGGCACTATTTGCATGAAGGATCAACTCCCTCAGTCTACTTATTCAACCAAGTCTTCTTCTTTCTAAGTTTGATGTATCATGAAGGTTCCCTTATAGCCAAAGGACAAGTTTGCTAAGCTACAATGTATTGGAGGAAGAAAATCCAACCCCAATAGGTGATTCCAAAAACAAGGTGTTTGCCAATGTCAAAAAAAGACATAAATGATTGTTGATGTAGAGAAACATTAGGGTATGTTATAGTAATAATTTTAGTAAATTAAGAAGATAAATATTTTATAGACCTTGATTCTAGGCATAAGGATTATTATACAACATTTTTCCATCTAGTTGTACATGTAACGGTCCTAATTCAGTCATCACTCCAACCCCAAATGATGAACATCCCGGCCCTAAAATGTAAAAAGGAGTAATGCATAATTTCCATGGTATTAAATTCAAAGAGTGAGAGAACAACATAGCTCCATTAAGCCATAGAAGTAGAGGCTTGGTGGCTAAGTTCAAAATTAGCCTCTTTCACAGATTGGTATTTGTATGCACTTAATTGATGCCCAACTCCACTCCCATGAATGTTAAATTTTTCCAGAAAACTATTTTCCATCCATATTATAACAAATGGATCCATGTGGGATGGAAATTGGAAACTATCCATGTCCCACAATAGAGAAAAATTTTCCATCTTCCTATGCAATATATAATAAACCATATTATTGCAATCTATTATAACCCTTCTAAAGAAAAATTGGGCTTCAAAATTGAGATGGAGATCTGGATTTTCCCCTCAATTTTTTATAAACAAATAAATACATTTCTGAAATGATTTGGCCTAGAGAATGTCATAAATTATTCATACCAAGGAAACGAGTTTTTCTACACCCCTGTGTAAGGGAATCAAAAAGTACCTATGGATTCATTTTGGCATGGATCGAAACACAAAAACATGCTCCTGGTTAGAATTTCATGTAAATGTAATTAATCCCTAAATTAAAATAATAATAACCACTTAAGTAAAAAGGTCTCAAAAATAAACTATGTCAGCCAAGAGTAAATCACAGAGGGAGAGAGTTGTACCCATACTAGGGACTGATCGGTGCCCTAATTTAGAGAAACTATCTTTGCTTTCATGATATAATTTTTAAATGTAGGAAATAGATGTGAAGTAGCTCACACTCCCAAAAAGAAGAATTTCCATAGTACATATACATTATATATATGTCATGTTCAGACATGGAGATAAATGCATATTTGTAGTTTGTTGAAAGCATAGAGGGGATTTTTGGGTCCATTAAAATACTTGGCTAAAATGGAATGTGTTTCTTCTTGAGTTGAAACAACTGAGAAAAAAATAATGGCAGCCATTTTGCTCTTGGGTTGAGTTAAAAGAAAATAAAATAATAGAACTTGATATGGCAACCATGTTGTTGTTGGATGAGAAGGCTGCTTCGGAGGTTCAAACCACTAAACATCAAACCTTAACCAGTTGTATCCCATGCACATTACTGATAGCATGATGTAACAAAATGAGGTGTGAATTAATTATAGTGATATACATAGACAAACATAGATCGAAGGCTAACTCATGAACTACATACCAACTATAAAAAACATTAATGCACTTTGACCAGTTTTGATAGACTGGAATTGCGCCATAACATCTAAGTTTCTGAGCTAATTAAAACATAGGTAATATTGTTTTTTATTTATAAAATTAAAAATATTTCTATTATTTTTTCTAAAACTCTATACATTTCTTCAACACAGAAATCAACATTCTGTTATTGGTGAAGGGCAGGAAGAATAATTCAAGGTTAAACAAAAATGAATGCTACAGTCCCTCCCTTCGGGACTAGTAAGATGAATAGTCACCTTATCATTGAAATTATCATGATACACTATGCTTGGAAAGGAAAACAAACAATGTTCATTATCATTTTGATTTATGTAAGTTATTTCACCTAATGATTTAAAAAACATAATTATTCTCAGATAATTTGCCTATAATATAATGGAGAATAATGTACATATTCATTTCTAAAAAAACAAACCATAGATATCTAATTATGATCCATCCCTATATTTTGAAGAGAATATAACATTTATTTATGCCTTTGATTAGATAATGAGGTACAACCATTTGATTATTTTTAAACCAATCCAGATCTCACATGTGATTATGAGTAACATGAAAATATTCAATATTAATATCATTATATTTTCTCTTAAATAAATTAAGTATGGATTATCCCAAATATCCATATCATGAAATCATTCCATAATTTATAGTTATATCAATATAGAAGAATTTATTTAACATAGAGAGATGGTCTTGTTACCAAGCATTTAAAATAGATTAACATATTTGCCTCCAAGCTAGTTTTCATCCATTCTAACAACAAAGATTAATACTATTTATTGAAAACTCAGCAAGATCATTACAATCCAATTTAACCTGTTATTAATTATTATTTTCCCTTGAGAAAAGTATGTAAAAAAAGGGAAAGTTAGAACATAGTCACCTTTGTCTCATAATTTTTATGTTTGATCATAAAACTTCATCATGCTCATCCTTCAATACCAATTAGGATATTATTTAGTGTCATGATCCATTAACCACCTACACAATGGTTGCATATAGTCCATAGGGTAAGACCGATGAGTCCATATCATAGCTATATCCTTTTCAGTTGTGACATTCTCTAATTAATTATCTTAGTTTGGTTGAGCACCAAAGTGTTTGACAATGCTCTAAATATTTCCATCAACTAAACAATATACATGGATAACTATTTTAAGATCCAATGCTTTAAAAAATGTTTCTAATACTTTCCTTTAGGTGAACATTTATCTTTCTAATCTTTCATTAGACATAAAATTATAAATGCATTACAATAATGTGGCTTAACATAGATGAGCATATATATGATGTGATACCTATAGCCAATGTGTGAAGTTTTCATAATGGATACTTTTTCCTCCATTTACTAACTTTCTCCAAATAAATCTCTCCTTCAATACTAATTGTCCCTCTCTATAATTATGTGTTTCTTCATATGTAACTCCCTCTGTGTCAAAAGCTCTACTTCCTTTGAAGGGATAACTTTATATATCATCTTATTCTCCTTTGTCAAAGAGTCATTGTGATCATTTATTACATAGTTTACCTTCAGCTAGTCTCATAAATTATGATATTGTGTTCCATGTTATTCTCTTACTTCTAGATTGCTAGTAGCTTAATTTTCCTCTATTCACATTCAATTCTTGTATGATTTAAGATAAAATGCTATTTCTTATAGTCATTCTTCATCTTGTATGCATTTTATTTTGTTGTTAAGAAGCTAAAACCTTCCTTAGGCTACTCATATCCCATTTTTTTATCAATCATTTCCAACCACCATGTCTTTGATTTCATCCGGCATTTATTTTATTTATTTTTTATTTTAGTATTACTATTCATTGGTTTGTCTTATTGCTAATTTAAATATGATTATAATTTATAATCAAAATTTTGTTATGGTTAAGACACAAATATTTTAGCTTATCTTCATATTATATTTATTATCCATATGAAATGTTCCTCATGTGTTTATGCCACAAAGGCAATAGTGATAATAACTCAAGCATCCAACATGCCATATATTCAAATGTACATAAAGTGAACCTTATTATCAATCTATTTGTTATATACATGATTAATTTAGTTATCCTTTTTATTGATCTTGCTTGTGCCAAATCAACTCAAAGAATACTTTGATGGATTAAATTCAATCCTAGCTAATTCTTTTCATAGTCAATATATAAAATTTTGACCCATTCAAAAACACTTGTCTCATGTCCATGCACCATAATCATCACAATAATTTTTATGGTTGGAAGAGATATAAATAAATCACATTAATCAAATAATTATTCATTATACCAATAATAATTATCTATTTCCCATGATTCAATATAATATCGCCAAAGGATATATATAATAATTATTATATATAAGGTAAAGCATGATAGTGTTGTGCCCTAAAACACACACACACACACACACACACACACACACACACACACACACACACACACACACACACACACACACACACACACACACACACACACACACACACACACACACACACACACCATTTTCAATAATTAAAATAGGGACCCATCGTTAATAGGATATTATTATTATAAATCTTCTGAACAAAAAGTCTATGACATAGTGTTTGAAATTGAAAACATAAGGAAACTTAATATAGTGGTCAAATGAATTTATTTGCCTCTCTTAACACCCATTATTTGCTTGATTTAATCAAATAGGATTTACTCCAATATTTTTAGAATGTTTCAAAGTTATAGCGATGTTGTGTTTAAGCCATATTATATGTTTTTGCTTTTTTAATTTGATTTCCTTTAACTCAATAATGATTTGCACATTTAATTTTTGGTCTAACAGTTAACAGAGCTGATGTGTTTTTATTTTAGTTGAGTCTTTATCATTGTTATGTTTTAATCAGGTTATTTCATGTTTAGGTGTCTTCTAGGCCCTCACAATGTTCTTTTACTCTTTCCACACAACATCAATGTGTTAAATTAGAGCCTAAGTAAAAAAGTTAAGGCACTCGATGGTGATGTCAATGTTGTCTTTTGTATGGATGATAATAGGAAAGCATAGAACTGAGAGTCATACATGTGTCATCATCCTAATATCTTGGAGGTGACATCAGCATGGACCTTTGTATAAAAAATACCAAGAAAGTAGAGTCATGGTATCCATCCATGTGTCATCATCCTAGTTGCCTAGAATTAACATTAGCATGTGCTTTTGTATGAGTAATCTAGATAAGTAGAGCAATGAGATCCATCCACATCTCATCATCCCAATATCTTAAAGGTGACATCCACATAGACCTTTCTACGGAGATCTTGGGGAAATAGATTAGGAATATTTTTCCACATGCCATCATCTTGATAGCCCAAAGGTGATGTGAAAATAGACTTTTATACAGATGATCATGGGCAATAAAAGTAGTGAGATTCATCTAATCAACATCATTATAGTATCCCAAATGTTACATCATCATTAACCTTTGTACATATGATCTTGGGTAAGTGGAGTAGTGAGATCCAACAAAGAATCCTCATCTTTTTAGCCTGTAGCTAAAGAGACAAAATAAAAACTTTACAACTCAGCTACGAGTGGAATAGTGACACCCAAAATGTCTCATCCAGAACCATGCAAGTACGAAACAAGGACATTGAAACCAAGATAAAGAGAGTATAAAAGATACATTTATCATAATAAGATGACTAAGCATCCAAAAGAATATAGAAGAATCCACATGATAGTAAAAGTTGTGGAAGTCTATATTATGAAAACAAAATGCAATGATTAAATAGGTAAAAGAGTGAGTGTCATTGTTTCACTTCAATTTTCATGAACTAAATAATTAAAGAATTTAATTCTCACATTTAACACAACCAAGGCAATATATTTTGAATTATCATTTTTCATCTAATTATATTGCCTCCAAGATATCGAGAGTATTGAGAATTTTAAGCTCAAAGTACAAAATACGAATCTGGAACTCCAATGCAACCAAGGATTTACAAGCTTTCCATGGAGAAAGGAATTTTCAAATAACATCAGTGGTTTATTCATATCGTATCTCAATCTCCTCTACATACTAAATTGTAGGGAAAGTTGAATATATATATATATAATTCGGTAGCATTTAACCATAAGTTCAACACTACACTTCCATTTAGTATATGGTTGAGACAGTTAAACCATAAAAATATGAGGACCAACTCTCTATATTCATACATAGAGACAAGGATGACCTCTTCAGCATCAAAATAGTGAACCTTCATAGTGCAATAACTAACATAGAGATAATGTCCTTCATTAGCCTACTATTTGATTTATTCATGAATGTAAAAGTTAATAAAAAAATATTACACTTTAAGTTTATAAAGACACCAATTGTACACATCAATGGGAATTCCTTTGAGAGGTATTATATAATTCCCTTCCAAAACATGTCATATAAGAAAGACATGGTGAATTTGTGGCTTTAGAATACTAATTCCAACATCAAGCTACAAGAGTGGCTCAGCAACCTATTCAAATTTATGGTTTAGTGCCCTACCTTGGCCATTCCCATTTTGGTCTTTAGGCTAAGGGTGATAATCACCATGGATCTGATAAACAAGATATATGGGTTTTCAACCATCACTTATTTCAATGAGGTATGGGTCATTTTGCTTGATATGATTTTGAATTCTAATAAAATCATTGATTTAGGGGAGATCACTACCTCCAATTTGTTTCCAAAACACATAAATCCTAGAATTTCCCCAAATGGGAATTTCTACATGATGTCTTACATTTTGGATGTGGTGACTATAACTATGCATTAATATTATGATCATCCCTAACAAACATCTCTTAATTACCCTAAAAATAGGATATGTGATGAGTTCAATGGTCTTCATGTACATATATTTAGGGGAACATTAAGAGGCTAAAAAAGACTTTATATACCATGTGTTATATCAGGAAATTTATGGAAAAAATATGCCCAAGCTCTCCAAACCTATCAATAAAACTATTTAAAGTATGGGTGATTATTAGTTGTACCCCAATTGCATAATAATCAAAATTGAAGGCGCATCCTTTATACTTATGAAATATTATGCTTAACAAAGAAGTTGAACTAGAGACTATTCCCAACTAGCCAATAATGTTGATGAGGACTTGAGTAAGGCTATTAAAATATTCATCCATCTAACTCCACTTAGTATCAAAAAGATGCAATATATAAAGTGGTAACACCTTTAATTAGTTGGAAAGATAAGGTAACATTATGGGTTTAAATTGGCACCTTTCAAACACTAGGACCCTATAAATGACGTACGAGGAAACCTCAAAAAATATGAGATAAATGTAAGTATAAACTATGGGCACCAATCTTATGACCATGACAACATATTTATCTATGCTAAAGATGATTCTAAAGTGGAAAAAAGAATGTGTAGGGATAACATGTTTATGATTATGTTACAAAGGATCCAATATGATCCCACCATCATTAGGGAAGATGCTAAGATGATTGAGAAATAAGAATTGATTTATAAACCTATCTATGGACCCCTTCCTCAGTTAGAAAAATAAATGCATCTAGGGAAGCTTGTATTAGAAAAGAATCTTGAACACTGCTAAGCTCCCCTACACATAGTTATTTCTACTTGTCGACAACACATCAAGGTGGAACTTTAATGTAGAACTAAGGAGAAAATACCTAAAAATTCCTAACACATCAAGTATAATTTTCTCCATGCTTCCTTTTCCCCAACTAACCATTACAGAACATGCAATTCTTCCTTATTTTCTATCTCAAATACATGTTTCTTCTCTTATTTTGTTTTCACTAGCATTAATTCCTTAGTTTTCTAGTTATCCACCTTCATCATCACCTAACATGACACTTTCACCACCATTAGTGATTCCCTTCTCCACTAGACTACCATCTTCACCACCTATCATTCCTTCAATGGTTACCACTCCTCCATGTCCCTCACCATCTACTACCAATACAATCCTTCTATTTTCCATTCCACCATCAACTAAACTAGGCTCTATTGTTCAAAAACAAATAAATACATACACAAGGGATCATAAGACTCTTCCCATTTCAGCTCAAAAGTTGTAAGTAGAGGAGAAGCAACCAATTTCTCCTAAGGAAATAAAAATGAGAATAAAGAGTGATTTGGGATCAAACCCTGTGTATATTTATGAAAGTGAAGAGGAAGATAATAGATGGATTGATGAAGAAGAGTGGGTCTCAAATATTTAAATAGAAGAGAAACATGGTAGGCCCTTAACATATAGTACATCTAGGGATATGTGTGGTTGACTTATGACTTACACATGTTCATATTAGCTTCTTGCATTTCTTGATGTTCTTAGTATGATCGGCCTATGGAATAACCATGGCTACGTAGAGTATATATAAGAGGTAGTGGTTAGATTTTTATTATGATATTTTGAATTCTATTCTTATTAAATTATTGTGGAGGTTACCCCCTTGAAGTGGATCACATATAATATTCAATTATTCTACTCTTTCACTAGTTGTTGGTGTGGATCTACTCATTCTGCTCTTAATTCTTCCATATATAATTCTACTATTATGAAACATCTAAGTAATTTCCTTACAAGTGGTATGAGAGCATCGGTTTGGGCATGTTTTTGTGGTCCAATTTTTTTTTTGAATCTAGCATCCTAAGTAGCAGAAGGATGAAAAGATATAACTTGTCATCTAATAGGATTTGATTTTTTTGTCACCATAGTTTAGCAGTCATAAAAAGTCTAGAAAAAAACTTATCTTGTGAAAATTAGAATTCATTGGATTCATCTCTATGAGATGATCACAATGGTATATTCTAATGTTACACTTTTTTAGGTTGAAAAATTTCACCCCTATGCACAATATTAGTCATTAGATTCATCTCAATGAGATGACCACAACAATGTATTCCATCATTAAATTCTTTTGGGGCTGAAACCCTCCCATCATTTTTTCATGGTTGGCCCAAACACTCATAAACATGGGAAAGGGAAAGAAAATCCATCCTCACAAAGATGGCATGTAATCTAAAACTTTTGATCCATCTCTTTATAAGGCATGGTGAAAAAAGATTATTTTGATATAGTTTGAGGGGAAATAACTTTTTTAAGAAGGGACTTGGATAGTGTGAAGGATTAATTACAACAAATATTTGGGTAATTGGCTAACTTATTAGCTCAGCCACTATAAAATAATCCTCCACCACTTCAGTTTGGTTCTCCTACTCTAAACAATACCAATACCAACTCTGGCCCTAAGCTGATGTTGCCAAAAGTGGACCTACATGAGTTTTATGGTAATGATGCACTCACTTGGCTCACTCAAATTTAAAATTTATTTGATCTACATTAGACTCCATGTTCACAAAAGGTGGTTATGGCCTCTCTATATCTCAAACATAAGCCATTCATTTGGTATCATTGGTTTTTTGCTCAAAATAAAAAAAGGTTGTCCTAGTTTCATGGTCAATATTCTATGAGGAGTTACAACTCGACTATCACAATAATGTCTCTAAAAACTACTTTAGTCAGCTAGTCAAGTTTCACCAAACCAGGGCTTTCAAGGACTACATTAATCAATTTTAGAATCTCTCCTTACATGTGGTAGACGTCAGTAATGAAAATCTGACTAAAATATTTTTGGGTGACCTCAAATATAGCATCCAATTGGAGGTTTACATGTTTCATCCTACTAGTGTATCTAAGGCCATAACAAAGGTATGCATTGTTAAGGAAAAAGAGTTGATCAAATGAATAACTTTCACTAATGTTCATGAATGCACCTTTCTAGCACCATTATTGCATTAGCCTACCAGATTTACACCTCAACAAGTGGAAAAAAATGTGAAAAAGGATTGTGTTTGGGCTATGATTGGAAATTGATTAAAGGGAATCAATGTAATGAAAAGAAATTATTTTACATTGATGGTGCCAATGGGGAAGAAGAATATTAGGAGGCTTCAAGGTAAGAGTTATAAGAACTTGAGGATGAATCTAAAGATTCTTAACCTACTATTTCCTATCATGCACTTTTAGGCATCACTATTCTTCAAACTCTTAATGCGGTGTTCTTGAAGCAATAGAAGGTGATTGTGTTAATTGACTCTAGGAGTACACATAACTTCATCAATAGTAAGTTGGATGCTCATTTTTAATTATTTCATTTACCTATCTCTAGACTTTTATGTCATGATTATAGATGGTCATACAATTAACTATTATATAAAATGTCATAGTATTAAGATTGTTATGGGAGACTATTTGTTAGATTCTCCTATGTTTGCTATTCTCATAGGAGGAATTGACATTATTTTTAGAGTTCAATGGCTCACCACTTTGGGAATTATTGAGTTAAATTTCTTATAATTATTCACGAGGTTACATTCAAAAGGAAAGACCTTTGAACTACATTGATTATAGTCTAAATCTCCACAACTGGGTAGTTCTCACTAGATGATGAAGATTCTCAGAAAAGATATAGAAGGTTTTGTGGCATGTTTATTTTCCATGGAGGTTCAATCAACCATGGAGTCTACACATCTTGATTTACAACATGGGTTGAATGACCATTCGGTTGTTTTTAGTGACATGCCAAAAGGACTTCCTCCAAGTCATGCACATGATCATGCCATCAGACTCATTATAGGTTGTATACCATCCAATATCAGACCCTATAGGTATCCTTATGCCCAAAAGAGTGAAATTTAAAATATGTTCCAAGAGATGTTGGAGGTAAGAATCATCAAACATAGTCAAAGTGAATATTCCTCCCCAGTGGTCATGATGTGGAAGAAGAATGATAATTAAAGGATGTGATTAGACTATAGAGAATGAAACAAATACACCATCAAAGAATAGTTTTCTATTCCAATGATTGATAATTTTCTAGATGAATTACATGGTGTAATTTATTTTACCAAGTTATATCTTTGCTCTCAATATCATCAGATTCACATCTTCAATGAGGACATACCTAAAGCATTTTTAGAACTCATGAATTCCATTATGAATTTATGGTCATGCCTTTTGGCCTCACAAATGTACCATCTACATTTTAGAGTTTGATAAATACTATTTTTAGGCCATTTTTGAGAAATTTTGTATTAGTTTTTTTTGATGATATACTCATATAAAACAAAAATTGGGAAGACCATTTGAAGTATGTGAAACATGTGCTTTTACCACCTTATTAATGTGATTTTGGTGTCCAAGAGGTGGATTACTTGGGTCATATTGTTTCACATGAAGGAGTGAAATTTGATCCTAAGAAAATATAATCAATGATGGAGTGGTAGGTTCCAAAGACCCTCAATAACTTCTATAGATTTTGGAGATAATTGATTACTATCATAGATTTTTTAAAAATTATGGTAGCATTAAATCCCCACTCACCTCTTTGCTAAATAAAGATTCCTTCCAATGGACTTATTCAGCTACCAAGGCATTTAAATAGTTGAAAATGGTTATGTGCACAACTCCAGTTTTAGCTACTCCTGATTGTTGTGGAGTGTGATGCATCAGGATATGGCATGGGAGTTGTACTCATGAAAGAAGGTAGACCTATAGCATTTGAAATTCACCAACTTAAGGTAAAAAATAGACTAAAACTAATATATGAGAAATAGATTATGGTTATTTACATGCAGTGAAGCAATAGAGACCCTATCAGATGGGCCATCACTTTCAGGTAAATACTAAACATGATAGCCTCAAATATTTTTTAGAACAATGTTTGTCACCTAGAGAACAACAAAAATGGGTGACTAAAATGTTAGTCTATGATTGAAACAACGTATAAGAAAAGAAAAGATAATGTGGTGAAAGATTCCCTCTCTCAGTGAGTTGAATCAGTTGAGGCATTGTTATGTGCCATGACCATGTGGTAGGTAGATTGGCTAGAGGAACCAAGATCAAAATGGGAGAATGATAGTGTTACTAAGGATTTGACTCCCAACATTTAGTAGGGTTATAACAAATCTAAATTAATTACATGAAAAGGGAACACATTATGGTATAAAGATAGATTATACATTTTTAAGCATTATCTGCTCAAACATAAAATTCTCCAAGAACTTAATGCCTCACCACTTGGAGGACACTCAATATTTTGAAGACATATCATAGAATCAGGAAAGATTTATTTTAGGAACGACTCAAAGGGTCTATTTATAAATATGTGATTGAATGCATGGTATGCCAACAAAATAAAGGTAAAACCACTAAGACCTCAGGGATTTTGTATTCTTTATCCATCCCTAGCTAGCATTGGGAATAGGTTTCCATGGATTTCATTATGATTTTACCAAGGTTTGAGGGTGATAATGTTACCATGGTAGTTGTGGATCACCTCACCAAGTATAATCATGTTTTTTTCCTTATCACAACCATTTGTTACTAGTACGATAGCTTCATATTTTCTCAATATAGTTCAAACATTGCATGGAACTCCAAATATCATTGTAAGTGATCGAGATCCCATATTTACTAATAATTTTTAGACTAAATTATATGCCTTTTTGGGTACTCAGTTGGCTCATAGCTCATCCTATCATCCTCAATATAATTTAAAAATAGAGGTAGCCAACAAATGTCTTAAAAGGTATATTCATTATTTTATTTTTGACCAATAGGAAAAATGGGTTCATTAGGTACCATTTATTGAATGCTGGTATAATGTTTCTTTTCACACTTCTTCCAAGATGTCTCTTTTTATGGAATTGTATGGATATCACCCATCATCCATCAATTTAGTTTTCATATGGTATCCTAAGTTTTGAATTATTGAGGAACACATTCACCATCAATATGAGGTTTTAGGTAGTTTACGAGAGAATTTAGCAATGGTACAAAATTGAATGAAGCAACAAATAGATCAACACCACAATGAGTGGCATTTTGACATAGGTGATTGGGTTTTTTTAAGTTTTTAGCCATATAAGTAGATGTATCTTAAGTAATAGAAAAAGGATAAAAATCTATCACCTAAGTATTATGGCCATTACAAGATCTTTTAAAAAAATGCTAGTGTGGCTTACAAGTTAGAATTATCCCCAACCACTCACATACATCTATTATTCCATTTATCTTTCCTAAATAAATCAACTGGATACAAATTTTTTATTCAGACTAAGTTACCTAAATTAGATGAAGAAGTTAGAGTCATTTTAAAGCTTGAAGATATCCTTCACATGCACACTAAGTAACTATGGACCAAAGCCATTAAGCAATATTTGATCAAATAGAAGAACATGAATTCTAAAGATGCAACATGGGAGGATGAAGCATTCCTATAGAAACATCATAGTTTTATTTAATATTGAATATAAATTTTTTTTGAAGAGGAAGGGAATGTAATACACTTAACCTATTGTGCATTTAGGGATATGTGTGGCCAACTTATGGCTTACACATCTTCATATTTATTTATTGTATTTCTTAATGTTTTTAGTATGGTCAGCCTATGGAATAATCATGGATAAGTAGAGTATATATAAGAGCTAGTGGTTAGTATTTTATCATCATATTTTGAATTCTATTTTTATTGCATTATTGTGGAGGTTTCCCCCTCAAAGTGGCTCAGATATAATTTTTAATTATTGTGCTTTTTTTCAAATTATTGGTGTGGATATTCTCATTCTACTCTTAATTATGCCATATATAATTCTAATTTTGTGAATAATATATGTAATTTCTTAAAAAACACTTTAATGAGACCACTTAGATAGAAGATGATGATGAAAATTTTATTGATGGAAGCACCCAGTCTAGAGGGACAAAATTATTGAAATCTAAGGAAGTCAACAAGGGAAGTGGTAACTCAGGGGCTATTGAATTATTGTCTCTCAGGGGCTATTGAATTCATCATAAATGTCATCCCCAACTACACTACTATTCTCTACACCTTAGATTATTACAATGGTTACTATAGAAACTAGTACCCTGATTATCTCCCCCTCGATTGTAAGTCCTCCTAATCCACATTTTTTAGTAGATTCCCCAATTATTGTAACTACTAGTGATGTTATAGATTATTTTCATTATTTAAACTATATAAACTAGCCACAAGTAGCTAAAATTCTAATTTTTCATACCATAACCTAGCCTTCTATTATGAGCCCTACCATAACTATTTTATCTATTGTGTATGCATGTACTTCTATTACTGAGTATTTGGAAAACCTATTGACCACCATTTTAACTTACTCATTATTTAGTGGAACAAGTCCATAGTACCATACACCAAACCAAGGCGTACACTTTTAAAACTTAGTTTCCACATGAATATTTTCTAGCCTAGTTACCTCTTTAAGGCTAACTTCTGAATCATAGATTCCTAGTAGCTCATCACCATAGGTAGATTGAACTACCATCTTAGTTTATAATGAATTAGAAAAGTCCAAGTATGTTATTGGATGGAGTAAGTTTATTCCTCATTTTACTATGACATAAACATCATGTCCAAATGTTATGCTACCTCTAGGAGACTCTCCATCAACAAATCCTGTAGCAAAAAATGAATAAACAAAGCATAAAGTTGCACTAGGAATTCCTTCATGGATCAAAAATTTACAAAAAGAAGAAGCAGGGAGACAAGATTTATTGATAACTTAGTATCCCATAGTAAAGTTCCATTTTGATAGACTAACAAACACCTTGAGAAAGGTGAAGAGGAAAATTGTGGTTGTTAAAAGGTAGTAGGTCGAGTTAAAACAAAGGGAAGACATATTCTCCTTGATAAGTCAAGAAATAAGGCTCATGCCTACATATATTTAATAAAAACATGTGAATTTTCTTGGGTATAAAATTATATTTATACAAAAAGAGATAGTGAATTTGAATGGCATCAAGAGATGTAGACTCTCATATAACAATTTTCATACCAAGATAGGGAAGCTATCTCTACCCTAGCTGACTTAAACTCAACCAAGTAAGCACTCCACATGGGAAATTGGTACCTAGGCTCATTTTTGAGAATCTTTTATGAGTAGAAATAGATTGTTTTAAAACAAATATTTAAGGAGCTATCTATAGAACTAGTGATAAAATTATACAATTGATCAATTTTGTGAGGGAAAGAACTATAAGTATTGAGGCACTGTATGTGGAGGTTAGACTTGAATTGGCCATACATAGTAAACTAATGGGTAAGCTTCCTCAATTATTTAAAATGGATCTTATTGATTTTGAGACTATATATGTTGACTTATAGGTGAGTCACGCACTTTACCTACAAATAGAAGTAGCCAAGCAAGACACTTTAATAACAGGTGTTATGTTAATCCCAACTCACTTTGCTCAGCTTCACAAGTATACACTTGTGTATACTCAAACTAGTCCTACCTATGTGACATTTATAACAACCATATCCATAGCTACATTTACATATAATTTAAACTCACCTACATTTTTAGTTTACTTGACTTTTAATTCCAATTTCAACTCAAATTCCACCAACATTGGTGTCTACTTCACATATATAATGGTTTTCTTCTTTTAGAAGTGTTACATAAACACTTTATATGTATACAAATATATTTAAATTAACTAATTTAAATGTAACTATTATTTCCTAAGTAATTTAGCTTGTATATATTGTATTTTAGATGATGGATTCTATTTTAACAATCATTTTTATACATACACACTTTGCATGAGATTAACATAGAGTGTTATTTTCATATATGTATTTTTAGACTTCACTTGAAATATGAGGCCATACCTATCCCAAGCTTATTTACACTTGTGTCCTCCTATTCCAAATAGAGGATAATTATTTTTTGAGATTGATAATAAATTCTAAGAAGTTCTACAATTTTAGTCTTGATGTGCAAAATATGACTCTTCTCCAAAACTTGTGGATTATGTAAGAAGATCTATCATTTTAGTTTATTAGTATTTTGGTTCTGTATGAGTTATATATTTTACATACATCTATTCATATTATTCTATTATTTATTTTAATGCCTTTTGCATATAAATCATAATCCCTAATGTAGATGTGTTATTGCAATCTTACAAACATGACAACCTTTGATTTTATGTTTTTATGTATGTTATATTTTGGTTCAATTTGAATCCTAACTATTTTTTATTATTTTTGTGTTATATTATCCTAAATCAAATATTGTTCTATGATTCCTTGTCCAACCCCTACTTCAAGTGTTGGTCTTGAAAATTTTCATCTAGTGTGGTCCATAAGCATCCTTTTTTTCCCTACCTTTCCCTCTTTTTGAGTTAATTTTGAATTCCCACCCACGTTATGTTATAAAAATAATAATTCCACCCATATAAAGTATATTTATATTCATCTATAACTGACATATATGTGGTAAATAAATTTCCTCGCTCTTAGCTATTTTACCAACATGTTGTTTATAAAACCCAATACCCAACAGCTAATGCCTTGGAGTGAATAGTTTTTATTGATCCTAAAACATTAGAGGATACCTTGTAAAATAATTATTTGGTATGTATAAAACCCATATCAAGAAATATAAATCATGATTAGAGAGTATAGTAATGATTACAACCCTAATTAATACTTAACCATGTGCCTAAAACCATGGTGAGGTTAGGTGAGGTGTTAGATAGTTCCTCCCTTCAAGGAACATTGTCTTGAATTTTTTTGGTCATAATAATAATGCTTATATATTAATACATTATCATTAGTGATAACTAAATATGATAGAATAAACATAACATCTTATTTGAAGACACTAAATCTATGTTATATAGAACATCAATTTTGTGCACTTGAAAAGTACGTATCATGGTTGTACACTTTAGTTATAAGACCTTACCAATGTTCAAAATCTCACATCAAATATCTAATTATGCCATATTACTTATCTCTTAGTCTAACCATATGTTAGTATCATGACTAGGCCTTATATATTATGAAAATTGCTCTAAACTTGACCATTATCCTTCCCTGCCACTTTTAGACATGCACCTATTTTTTAGCTTCACAAAAACCTGTGTCCCTATTAAATGCCTATATTGACGCAAGTGTCTCATTTAATACTATGTTTAATGTGACAAAATTTAATCCAATTTTTAAATGTAATGTATCCTTATGGTCAGTCTAAGTGCTTTAATACAAGATATTTTCAAATAGGATTGGTGTATATAAAATATCAACCCTCATTCATTCATCACCTAGAAAATTCATACATCTCACAGACATAGCAACAAAATCACTATCAATTGTTTATTCATGAAATAAAGTATTATTGATTCATTCCTATTTCTATATTAATTATAGGAGTAATCTATTTAAAGGTCTTACATACTAAAGGAACAACTCATGCACCATATTTATCAAGTTATAAGATAGGTCATTGTATGTACTTTATTATCACATTTTTCACCCTTATACACACAAAATCAAATATGCATGGGGTAAATACATAATTTTGAGGCCTTATTTAGAGTATTTCCTAAGTATGTAGTGACCATTGATAGAGGGGTACTTGTGGTAGCTTGATAACATATGTCCACTAACCCATTTTTGTCATAGTCACCCAAAGGGTGTGGAAGCTAGGGTTTGATCATTTGATAAAGATAGATAGCATGTGTGCATCATATAAATACATGAGAGGAAAGAAAATTAAAAAAATTATAATGTTTCAATTAGTTACATCAAAATCTAGTAACTATTCCATATAGGACATCTGTATCCATTTTAGATACTAGTGTCAACATAATTATTTAGATTTGATGCAAGTATATGAGGCCACATAATGAGAAATTATAGAATCTTATAATTGTTCCAAGATGTCAATCACATCCACTGACATTTTATTTCATCCTAGATCTACATGCACATATTAATCCAACTAGGTACTCTTGTTTCTAATTTATTATAATGTTAGTCAATAGCCATAATTTCTATTTTTGGTATATCTTAGTACTTAAATTCATCATGATGTTTATCTGAGTTTAAAAATTAATTGGCCTACTATATATCTATTTATCACTCTTTTACTTATTAATTTTTATATTATTAACCCTTATAGTACCCTTGTACACAATTTAAGTTAGGGTTAAAGATTTGGTGGACTTGACCTCTATGTATGCAAAGCCCTAATTTGGCTCATGGTTTCCTATTTTTTTTATTGCTATAATTTATTTTAAATTTTAATTTTTTCATTTATAAGCAATGTAAAATGTTAATAAAAAATTAATTTTAAAATGAAAGATAAAAAAGTGTTTGTTACTCATCTTAATAATAATAAGGTCCTAATGGATGCATGTATTTATGTTACAAGAGATGAAATCATTATGCATGCTAAAACTAAGGTTTCCTCACCTAGTGATGGTTAATCCTTAGGTAATACTACAAGTGATTCCATACAAATAACTATCCCCTTGAACACATCATCACTTCATAATTATAATGGGGGTATAGGATATTTGTTTACACCATTGTTCCATGAAATAAATCCTATTATTGATACATATTATATGGGAAACATTGGAACATAATATAATTACCAATTTCAATTCCTATATTAACTCTAACTATGGGCATGAATCCTTTGGTGACTTCTCAAGATTAAAACCTTAGTAACCAAAATATGTAATATCTTGTCGAAACTATACAACATTTTAAAGATAATGTTACAAATATCAAACAAAATTCTATTAAGTCACTTTATTTTATTGATTCACAATAGGTGTTGCATAATCCTCTTGCATCTCAAATATATTTACATCACTTGATAATTAATTTTGTTGCACCTAAGTTCACATTTCATGATGGAAAGGGTTATCCTAAATAATATATTCTATCTTTCTCTTTGGCATGCCTTGATTATGACTCTAATGATAATGTTTTTACTAAACTATTTGCAAAGAACCTCATCGAATATTCTCCAAGGTGGTTCCATGATTACTAATCCAACTAATAAAAGAATTAAAACCATTGCATATGAGACCATTGCATCAAAGATATATAGTGGATTCCATGTAATCTTCATCTATTACTACACAACATATTTAGTTATCTAGAGAAGCCAAACATGTTCCTATTTATTATATTCCAAATAAACCATAGATCACTCAATGATGGGTTTTGCAAATCCCCATTCCTTTATTATTTCCTCATGATCACATAGTCCTATTATACATATGCAAAGTATCATATATCCTATAGTGTCATATACTACACCTATACATGCTCCTTGGTAGTACCACCATTTTGTTGCACCATGTTCCGAGTGGAAAGATACCTATGAACATCCATTGAATTAGATTGTATGATATTTTTTCTATTTCAAATATTTCAAAAATATCAAAAGTATTAAAAAAATATATCCAAAAAAATCAACACTTTCATATCTTATTATCTCCTTAGCATCTATTTCGCTAGCTTCATGTTGGAATATATCATATACTTTATTTATACATACACACATATGTTTCACATATCTTTTGAGTGTGATAAAGACATACCCGAACACATGAGATATTCACACATGAATGTTGGGCCTTTTTTTTCTAATCACATCATCAGTACATTATGATCATAATCTTCTTTGATCATGATACACCTAGATTATGTTATTCTTTCATCACTATCCATTATCACATTGGAGCTTATGTACTTACACATGCCTTTATCCATGCTTATATTTGTTATAATTTACTTGATATGTTGTGTACTTAATATTTTTTAACACATATATCTAGGGACTAGTATGATAGAATTTATTGGTTGCTTATGATTCCATGCTATTTAATTTATGCACTTTCTTGAGTGTTTTCCTATTTTTTATTGTCTTTCATTTTATTATATGTTTGAGCATTTGAATATGCAACATTGATTTTAGACCCCATAGCTTTATTTTCATATTTTGATATTTGAATATGTCATTATTTGTTGTATGTGGAAATTTGACTAAGTCATTTCTCTTAGATTGTGTAGAATTTGGGCATGGCCCTTGTATTAAATTTCCTTGGACAATTATTCTATTACTTTACTTTTGAGTGTAATTCTGTGTGTCTGATCTTGTACTATTAGTCTTTATATGTTTCCATGATCTATATCATGCTTCTTAGGACATTTTGTGATCACATTTTGCATGCTTCAATGCTATTTATACCTATACATGTTTATCCAATATGTTACAAGATCCATGCATAGATTATATAGTTATCTTATCCTATTGAGGTAAGGTAACTACCATATTATACTTCCCCTCACCTCAAAAAAGGGGGAATATTAGTTGGGGCATGTCATATAGGATTGGCTTCCATACTTCCATAGTTTCATATTTCAATGGGGGCATGTCAAAATGGCATGACCTCCATAATTATTTAATACTCAACATTTTCAAATTACAGTGGAAATAATTATGGAAACATGTTCTCCACACTTACCCTAGTTCTTATATTCTCTAGATTCAATGTAGGAATGTCATGGAAGCATGTCTTTCACACCTTTTTTTAAAAAATATTGGCCAAATTTCATAGTTATATGATTCAAATTCATATTTGTGGCATCAATATATACATTAGTACCATTATTATACACATGTTTGGACTTGAGACATACATGAGGTGCATATGTTATGTAAAGGGTGCATAAAATTTCAAAACCAAATAATTTTCTAGATCTCAAATACTAATATGAATTATTGTCATACCCAGGATGCGATTTTATGGACTGCTATTGAGTCAATAAATAATAGTATTTAGTTCACCCTTTGGGAAGGTTGAGGTGATTAAATCACTTAATCTTACCATGTTTATAAGTTAGACTAGATTAAATAAACCAAATTCACTAGATTTATAGGTTGGAGTGATTAAATCATCCAACCTCAATAGATATATAATCTAATTTTATTGGATCACTCATACTTACCAAGTTATAAGAATTATTATGTTTCATGATTTACATAAGCTCAATGGTTGTGTGGAAACTCACATTTTTCCAAGGTTGGGAGCATGTTGTCCTCTCTCTCTCTCTCTCTCTCTCTCTCTCTCTCACACACACACACACACACACACACACACACACACACACACACATTCAAGTTTCAAACTTTTCCTAATATAATATCTAATGCTTCAATATTAAGCATATCATCAAATCAAATTTCCAAAATGAAATATGGTTTGATTAACACATAGGGATAAAATTATAATACTATGTCCCACTAGACAACCATAAAAAGAATTTAAAAATAATTATAAAAAATACTTAATTGTTTTTAATTAAAAATATATATGCATTAAATCTTTTTTATATATAATCTAAAATGCATTTGTTTAATTAATATCAATGACTCAAACTCATGATATTTTTAGGAGAGATTATACTCTTATGTGACCTATTTATGTCAAAAATTGGCACACACTATTATACTTTGACCCATAGGTTTACTCCTAACATTGATATTTCTAATTTAAAGAATTTAAAATTCATTCAATATCATATTTGATGCACTAATTATAAATTTTAACATGATCTTGTTTACAGATCATTCACTAGCAAAGCACTCGTGTTGGACTCATGCAAAGGTAAGGTTTGTTATACACACTTAGATACACATTTATTTTCCTTTAAACTATTAACTTAATTAATATATTAAAAGGGTAGTGTAGACACCTAAATCTGGCCACCAATGACCTCCAATCAGGGTTTTGACCGATTTCCACCAAAGTACACAATTTGGCTTAAAAACACTAAAATACATTAAAAGAATTGAATATAACATATTTAAGTGCCAATTTTGGCCTGGGTATCATTAAATGGGACAATGCAATTTATGGGCCAACTAACTTTGATCAGATCATTTCAAGTCAAAATGCCAATTTTACACCTAGGTGCTCTGGATTGCTTTTTTCTATCAAATCTCTTGCACAAGACATGTGCCTTTGGTATTTTATGTTAGTAACATACCAAATAGGATAACGAATCCAATGCATCTGACATTGACTTCCAATTCTAATCCATTCAAATTTTGGACCAATAACAAGGCATTCTAATCAATTTGAGTAATTTGTGCACAAAGTGTTTAATCATTCTTAAGAGTTAATTAAACCAAATTAGATCCTAATTAAGAATTCCATGGAAACTTGTTGAATTATTTTTTTAAAACTAAATATTGAATATATGTATCATTAGGTGATCTCATTTATTGAAAAGACATCTCTAGGCCATAAATGCAACAAATATTAGGACTCATACCACCCATGCCTTATCAATGCCCTCCATGCCTCTAAATTACTCCTTTATCATAAATATTGATAAGCCTATTATCAAATTTAATTTCATAATTGGATTAATATTTATCCACACATCTTAATCTTGAGATGGATGGTTCAGGTTGATTCTAGCCATTTTCCAAAATCTATAAATAGAAAGGCCATGAACATCATTTCTAAGATATTTTGGTGCAAAGTTATAATACAAAAATGATTTCAAGAAGCCATTGCAATTATTGTTACCATGCTAAATTGATTCCAAGCCAAGCCAAAGCCACAAGATGCCAAGGAGAAGAGGAGATAGCCAAGCCTCCTTCGATGAAGACTTCATGAGCACAAGCTGAGCAAGTCACTACAATAAGCATTTTGGAGCATCCAAGGAAGGTAAAAGAAGGTATCTTTTGCATTTTAGTTGTGTGTTTTATTCATGTTTGTTAACTAAGCTCTCCTAAGTGTCTAGGCCTAGAGATGTTATGCTAGTTAGTGTGTTTCTTTCATTTTGTTTTCATTTTGAAACTAACATTGTACTAACCATCCTCTTTTGAGTCAAATTCTTAGCTCACATAATGGCATGTTCAGTGGGACCCAATGCATCCCACACATGAAGAAGATCATTCTATAACTTTAAAATCTTCATTTGGACCATTAAAAATTTTATAATTTAATGTTCTAACTTTGTTTTTCAATTTTTATTTGTCACGAGTTTACATAGTAACTGTCATTGGTTGAGTAAACCATCATTGGTTAAGTTAGAAAAACTGATGTTAGTCTACATAACCATCACTAGTTAGTAAAACCATCATTGGTCTCCATAAAAGTCACCATCATTGGTTAGTTTAACTAATGATGGTCACTATGTTTTTTTACACAAACTCGAGAGCTCATTTTTCTATGTTGGTTTTTTCATCTTCAAAAGTGCTTCTAAGCTAAACACCTTGCTAACATTTCTTTTGTAGGTTTTACTTGAAAAATCATCAAAGCATGCTTAAATAGATCCTTTTAAACTTATTTTGGGGTATTTTAAAATGAATCAAACTTTTCATTTTCGTGCTTAAAAAAAAATTTTAGGGTGCTATTGGTTAAATATTGTAGTTATCTTTTAAAGTTACAAATTAAGACCAAGGGGTCAAATGAACACCACCAAATCTTTCATTTAGGCTTAAAATTGAACACACTTATCATTTTTGTCTTCAATAGTTATTTTATCTAATTTTATTTAACAAAGAGAGGGGTGTTGCATGTATGCTCTTCCATTTATCCCCTTTAGAGAACCCTTAGAATCAAAAGCGCCATTCCTATTGCAAAAAGCCTAGTTTAAGGCTTATAAACAATGTCATCGAAAGCACTCCCAAAAAAATCGTGAAATTTTGGGTGACCTTGAAAATGACCCTAAAGTCTTTCTATTAGTCTTTTATTTCATGTAAACTTGGCTTACAAGGGGGACTTCATCACCTCCCATGAGTTTTTTAGGGAAGCTTTGACCTAAGGTTTCACCTCCTAATATTGACTTCACTTATTCCTAAGTTTCACATGGGATAGATCTCCATTTGGACGTCACACTACACTGAGAAAAAAGCAGGATGTAATGGTTGTAAAAAGGACTAGACCTTTTTACAACTATCTAATGCCATGGTCACCCATTTTTCATGATTTTTTTTTGCATTGTTTGACGTGAAAGTCATTGTGCAATTGATTACTCTAAAAATGTCTGAAAGCTTGCCAATTTAGTCAACCCCACATTTCCATACCTTTGTTAGGATTTGAATGATTATACTTAGTGTATTTTTGTCATTTTTACTTGGCATGTTTTGAGACTAAAACTTATTTATTTTTTCATAATCCATGTCAAAATAATGTATTTGAGTTTAGGAGGGTAGTGTTATGCTACCCAAAATATGTTAAAACCATTTTGCCTTTGAGTATTTAAAAAATAACATAGATCACATCTTTTGAGTACGCTTATGCCATTAAGTTCCTCAATTTATTTCAAGACTAGTTTACCTTTTATCAAAAACCATGTCATGTATACCATTTAGACCTTTCCCTTGTGTCATCATGCTATCCAAGTCTATCTTATTTGGTCAAATCCTACTTTTCACTGTTGAGTTTTCAATTAGCCTTGTCAAGTTTGGATTCAAACATTGATTGATTTATATTTAGATATTAATTCATGGGTTTGATACATAGATCTTTCTCTTTTGGGTTACATAACTTTGATTAACCGATACCCAAATTTGAAAATTATTGATGGTTTGTTTATTTAAATCCTATCCTCATTATTGTTTGTGCCTTTATTTTGGAAGACACAATATTTTTTCAAAGAGTCTTTTTATCTTATGACTTATGCCAACTGATCATGTTTACGTTTGATTCTATGTGTCAAGTTTATGTCAAAGTTGTTTCTAAACTTATTAGATTAAATCAAATCACATCAGTATTTGTTTCAAGTCTAGCTTTTGACGCCATTTAGCCCAAAGTCCTAGCATGATTATTTATTTGAGCCTAGATTTTGACTCCATATTTGGACAAAAGACCTTGGTAACTCAACTTTTCCCTTTCCTAGTTTAGACCTTGTTTGGAACACTTTGACCTAGACCTTTGACATGCTAGTTTTTACTCAGATGCTTGACCTTTTGTGTATATGACATTTGAAATTAGATATTTGATCTTAGACTATTTTATGCCATGTTTTAGCACCAACCATTTTGGAGATACAACTTCACTTTTAGACCATATTGGAGATATAGCTCCACCCTTTCGACCAAGTTAGACCAAGTTTGAACCATTTGTCCTTTAGACATAGTTTTTTTTTGGAGTTTGTAGAACTCTAAGCCATTTTAATTTTAGAGCTTTCATAATTTATATGGATATGCCTAGCTACACCTATGGTGGAGTCACATATAATCCAACTTATGATATAATCTCCATAAAAAATGACTTTTATGGCTTTATTCAAGACCCTAATGATGATAATATGGTTTGTGAGATAGATTTTTATCCACCTCATAATAATCATTCATGGAAACAAAGTCATGAACTAGCTCATGATACAACTTAAGACCTAGATTGGTATGAAGATACTTGTGAGGAGGACCTTGAAGACCCAACTATAAATAATATTGTTTGGGATATGGATCCATACCCTCTTTATGATAATATATACATAGAATAGAGTCAAGAACTAGCGTATGAGCCAACTCATGATTAGGATGATATGTTTTATGAGGAGGACTTGTATGCTTTAGCTTTGAGTAATTAGGTTCCACCACATCATACCATTTCTATTCTAAAACTATAATGTCACACTATTCCCATACCAAGACCTCATCCTTTGGTTTGTGTGAGCAATCAAGCTTTACAATGCTCCTTCATCATTCCAGGACCTAGTCCTTTAGCTTATATGAGAAATCAAGCTCCATACGAACCTTTCGTTACCATCTCAAGACTTTTTTCTTTGGCTCATGCAAGCAATAATGCTCCCTAATTCCCTACCATTATCCAACCACAAGCCATTCCTCATCCAGAACTAATCCCATCCAAACCTCAACTGATCTAATCATTCAAAAACCAAGCTAAGTTCAAAACTAGTATTTTCTAACTCATTGGAAATCATGGACAAGAAAACCAACCAATCTAGAATGTTTTTTTTAAGCATTTATGATATGTCAACCTATGATTAATCACCTATTGATCCTATACTAGTTATCAAAGAGTTTCACACTAACAAGCTAGTCTTTATCAAGTCACTTATTAATGATTATAACCATCTTTGGGAAAATCATTACCTCGACCATGTGCCTATCATTAAATAGCCTCTTATTGATAAGCCAGTCTCTAAGGAGTTATCTTATGACCTTTTTCCCATCTTAGAGGAGTCCCACTTTGACAAACCAACTTTTGTGTAGTTCATTATGCCATCATAGGTCATTACTTGTCCAAAACCAAATATTCAATAAGACATCATTGTAACAGAGTACACATCAAATGAAGAATCACAATTAGAGTTATGTTTTATTCATGAACTAATATTAGATTTACCATTAGAATCTAAATCAACATCAGTCTCAACATTAGATTTAAAGTCCCTTGAGTTAGAATCATATTCAAAAGAAGAATATGTTTGTGGTTATTACAACATTGGTTATGCATACCTCACAGATCAACTGAATACATTTGTGATCATTCTATAGTTTTTGAGGATGAATACTTTAGAATTAAAATAATTTATCCTAGTATCTTCTATAAAAATTATGATGCCAACACTGATTCCATTACCATTCCACATGCCATTACTGTCAACCAAGATAGCCATATTATTGACTTTCTATCTCCCATAAGTGTCGATTGGGATCAACAAAATCACACTTTTTTAAACTCAGTCTATGGCAACATAGAAGTTGAAAAAGAGGAAGGAGGCCAAGACCACATTCATATATCAAAAGAACACTCTCCAGTTGAAACCTTTTCAGAGGCACTAGGATATAATCAAAGTTCTAACTCAACATCTTCT